>CATKRY010000049.1:0-50022 GCA_949775005.1 Orthosia gothica
AATTCATAGTTATTGCAATCATTGTTTTTTTTTTTTTAGAAATTGTCTCACAAACTGTTCCGTTGTTGATGAACTAGGTACCTACATACGTTACCTATGTTTGTAATATTTGTAAGTATGTGAGAACCATGTTCCTACTTATCAAATTAATTAAATTTCCTGTTAATGCTTTTTAATACTTTATACCTGTACGTAGTATAGTGTGTAGAGCTATTCTGGGTGCATAGTCCTTACATATATATTAATGTATGTACTTATGTAAATATTGTAAAACACCTATTTTTTTTTAAACAGAGTAAGTATGGAGTTTCTTATGCGTTCTTCTCCATAAGAATCTACTTTCCAAATGCACGGTAGAATCACTTTTTTTTGTTTTTATTACTTGAAAATTTTAATTTATGTGACGTTCAAAAGTGCCATTTATTGCCCTAATTGAATAAATATATTAGACTTTGACTTTGACAGATAGACAATCGTTGCGTGTATAATACTAGCATTCAGCCGTATCTGTAGCCGAAAAGGCTAGGTAGTTGATTGATTGACTTTCTGCTACTTTAATAGACGCATATTAATTCATGGTCATATCGTCATCATCATTTCAGCTGAAAGACGTCCTGCTGGACACAGGCCTTCCCAAAGCATCTCCACACTGATCGATCCTGTGCGTTTCGCATCCAACGGACTCCCGCAGCATTAATTTTTTAATGATTCGGCGTGTGTGTATGACCAGATGTATGAATGTGTGTGAAGCAAAAGAAGTATGTAAGGATCGTAGCAGGCTGCGTTCTGTAGTTTCTGCCTACCCTCATGGGAAAAAGGCGTGATTTTATGTATGTATGATTCGTTGAATTTCAAGATCAAGTCCAAACTATTATTATTAAAAGAAGTTTTTTATTATTATTATTATATAGGCTCGCGCTTGACCACTATATATCACCTGATGGTAAGCGATGATGTGATCGACGGTGAAGAACGCTTATCTAGTAGTAAATTCAAATTTCAATTGGCCCACGGAGCACCGACGGCCGAAGTCGGAGATCTTGAGCTGGTCGCTCGCGTCCAGCAGCAGTTTCTTCACTCTTTACTTAAAGACCCCTAGGTTATAGCTATCAGGGAACACAGACTCCGCCAGGCAATTTCACACCTTAAAATATTAATATAACGACAGTTTCTTTCATTTATGAAAATATTATGTATGTAAGGAAAAATGTACGTCTTTTTAGTACAGTCAGTGATAGAGACAATTGTAATACGAGAAATAAAGATAAGTTTGATGAACCAACTTATAAACCAGCTATAGTACACTCATATTCCATGGGGTACTGTACTGTGTATAGCCATATACCAAAATAGCTTGTGTTATATTAAAACTAAATGAAAGTAAATTTAAAACTTTAGTTAAAAGCATACTTTGTAAACAAGCATATAACAAATTAAATGAGAAATTTGTTAATTTATATTCCTATTCAAAGTTATTGTATTTTTTTTATTAGCAATTGACTCACACACTGTTCCGTTGTTGTTAACTTAGGTATTTTCCTATGTTTGCAATAATTGTAAGTACGTGAGAACCATGTTCCTATTTACCTTATTAATGAATTTACCTGTTAATGCTTTTTTTATTATTTCTAGGTGCATCGTCCACACATAAATGGATTTATTAATGTATTTACTTATGTAAATATTGTAAAAAACCTATTTTTTTAAAAGACTAAGTATGGAATTTCTTGTGCGTTCTTCTCCATAACAAGCTACTTTTCCGAATGCACGGTAGAATCAATTTTTATTACTTGTATTTTTTTTCCTCCTTTAGGCATGACAGATGCAAATAGCTATTAGCGCACTAGAACAAAATGTGGCAATACGCGTTCACTGATCTCGTTACCATGACCTCACGTTCAGCGCGGCGATCGACGACTGCCACGAAAACATTGTTTACGACTTGAATTTCGATTTGATAAGATAACAGTTACCTATTGTGGATTACTGACAGACGGCAGCACTCAAGGTTACTGAGAATTTCCAAACAGAGGAAACCAATATTTTACTTACTCCAGAGAATCGAAACTGGTAAGTGCCGCCTGACACAGTATGGGATTTTGCTGGAAGTCCATATTTGATACCTGTGAAATTGGCTTTGTGGTTCGTTTCTATGTAGAACAATCAGTTATAGGTGTTAGTTATTGGGATGATTTTGTTTATAAGCACTTTTTTTTAGAGGAATTGCAGCGTTTTAAACAAAATAACGATATCAACTGGGCAAATTAAGACTGCAAGTTGCTATTGAAAAATTTCCTAATTGATAAAAAGATGAACGAAACAATAGGAATTATACCATCTCAATGTTTGTACCAGAAATGAAACTCATCTGTAAAAGTTTTCCGCTATGTGCTGGACGGGTCGGTCAACATCAATATGAGTTCTATTCTTAACCGCCGTCAACTGACGTGAGCTTCGATCGCAATAGTTCAGGGCGACCCGACCGTTTGTAGGTACACCTACGATCATTAGGCAAATACTGTGCCAACTTCTACCAGTACTAACTATAGTCGGTTACTAGATATATGAGCTTCAACTGACTAACTTGTGTGGGTTGTGGGTGACCAGCCTAGAATGGAAAGCAAATATTCTGATTTACATGCTCCATATTTCGTTGTGAGACTGCTACTAAAAGAGCTTAAACTTCACAGATCCAGTTCGTGGAAAAATTGCTAAAATATGAAAGACGAATAATGCAAATTAAACTTCAATAAATTTACTTGGGCTAGGCATCAACGTCAATGGCGAATATATCACTCACCTTCGGTTTGCCGACGATATAATGGTCTTGGCTGAGACCATGGAGGATCTCAGTACAATGCTTGTTGACCTCAGTAGAGCTGCCGAAAGAATGGGTCTTAGGATTAATATGGACAAAACCAAGGTGGTGTTGAATGCCCATGTTACAACCACTCCTATCAGGGTTGGAGACTCTACACTAGAAGTTGTGGGCGACTATGTATACCTGGGACAAACGATCCAGTTGGGTAGGGCCAACTTCGAGAAAGAGGTGAACCGTCAACTCCGACTCGGCTGAGCAGCGTTCGGGAAGTTGCGAAGTATCTTCTCGTCCAACTTACCACTATGTCTCAAGACGAATGTCTATGACCAGTGTGTGTAGTTGCTTACAATGGACCTCATCAAAAAGCTTACAGTTACCCAAAGGGCAATGGTGAGGGCTATGCTCGGAGTTTCTTTGCGTGATCGAATCAGAAATGTAGAGATCTACAAGAGAACCAGGGTTACAGACATAGCCCAAAGAATTGCCAAACTTAAGTAAATTAACTTTAGTAGTGTTGCTCGCAGAACGGATGGCCGATGGGGCAGAAAAGTTCTGGAGAGGCGACCGCGTACCGGAAGACGTTGCGTTGTAAGGCTTCCCACCAGTTGGACACCGAAGACCTGGTGAAGGTTGCGGGGATCCGCTGGATGCGATATGCACGGGACCAGTCAATGTGGCGACGCTTTGGGGTGTCCTATGTCCAGTGGACGTCTTTCGGCTGATATGATGAGGATGATATTTACTAGCCAGCTTAAAAAAACTCACGAAAAGCTTTGAAAAACAAAAAGTTACCTACTCCATTCAAAACGAAATAGGGTTGGCAAGCTCATAACGAAAAGAGCTAAAAACAAACGGGTTTATTCTGGCTCCTCATTTCACATCACCCAAATTAGGTCTACATTACCGTGGTTATGTAACCAGAGGCACGGATGTTTATAGAAAGTATATTTTTAAATCACAAAAATAGATCCGTTCGAGTTTGCTTTACCAAGATGATTTGACAATCCTTTTTATATTTAGATATCAAGATCTTCCTACAGACGAGCAGGATTTGCAGAATGTTTCCAATTTCACATAGCCACATAACGGTAGGCTTGTATTTCGTCTGTCGCCTAACAACGCGTAATCCTACAATTTGCTTTGCGTATCTCCACGAACATTTTGTTGGCCACAAAGCGTTGCGGGGAAATTTATGACAAGCATACGAACATTTATTCCTAAGTGATTAATTGTCTTCTGGTTACGTAGTTCAAGGCCAAATGGAATATAGTGCAGTGATAATATAGACTTAATCTGGCTTACTATCATGTAGCAATTAGTGGGATCTGGGGATAAATACAGATATTTTACCAGCACTGTTTTTTGTCTGTCTGGCTTAGTTTGAAACTGGAAAAAGCTAGACCGATTCGTCTCGGATTGTAATCTCTCTAGACTCTAAAAGCTAACTTACCTTAGCAAGAGATAAAGCCACTAAATACATCCCCACAAACTTTTGACAAAATTAAATTTTGTGGTTTGTAAAATATCAAATCATTGTTGAAGCCCTTTTGAATTAATGTAATTTTAACGTACATATTTTTAACCGTTGAATTATGGATGATATGATATGACAATGGAAAGAAAATACAATTGATATATAATGAGAAAGAAAATATATTTGATAGAACACAGTAACAATATGAACACTGTTTAAGCGCAACGTAAATTCAAGCGATACACACATACATAAACTCACGCTTTTTTCCCATGGGGGTAGGCAGAAACTACAGAACGCCACCTGCTACGATCCTTACATACTTCTTTTGCTTCACACACATTCATACATCTAGTCATACACACACGCCGGTTATGGGTACTGCGCACTTGGCCTTTCTGAAGAACATCACCTATAAGGTCTATATATGTCTTTCTAGGGCGTCCCCTCCCGGCGTTTCCATTCACGTCTGCCTTGTAAATACCTTTCGTTAGTCGCCTTTCATTCATCCTCTCAACATGGCCAAACCATCTTAGCATACTCTTTTAATTTTTTTTCACTACAAGCGATATTTTGAATATTATACGGCAAGTACAATATGTAACAACCATAGATATGATATGACGGTATTAAAACTGGATTAAGACCGCCTATGTAACACTATTGCACATGAAGTTTAAATAAATAAATAGTCACGTGTGAATCGAATTTCAATTTTAAAGTTCAAATATAATCGTTTAATTTCGGAAGGGTTACAGTTTGTTAAAAAAAAAAAAAATGTTGACTAATAGATAGTTATTCATCAGTTTTTCAAATAAGAAAGGATAAGGACGAGGAAAACTCCAAAGCTGAATGATAGTGAAATTAAATATAACTAATGCTGTGATTTTCCCCTTGAATATTTCCTCTGAGTACCTACCCAATAGAATCGAGAAATATTTTAGGCGTAGGAAAATATTTTATGAAACTACTACGCTTCAATGGGTTTCATTCAGTTTTTTACGCTCTGGGAACATAATTGTGTTATAAACTTGAGCTTACAACATTTTGCCGGACCTCAGGCTATACCAGCTAACTACCAGTAATAAATTTAAATATTAAAATTTTTATAAGAGATAAGAATAGACAACGTTGTGGTTTAAAAGAAGATGTAGTGACTAAAATTGAAAAGAGTATGTTAAGATGGTTTGGCCATGTTGAGAGGATGAATGAAAGGCGACTAACGAAAGGTATTTACAAGGCAGACGTGAATGTAAACGCCGGGAGGGGACGCCCTAAAAAGACATATATAGACCTTATAGGTGATGTTCTTCAGAAAGGCCAAGTGCGCAGTACCCATAACCGGCGTGTGTGTATGACTAGACGTATGAATGTGTGTGAAGCAAAAGAAGTATGTAAGGATCGTAGCAGGTGGCGTTCTGTAGTTTCTGCCTACCCCCATGGGAACAAGGCGTGAGTTTATGTATGTATGTAAGAATTTTATTTTATTTCCTATCTTATCAAACGTAGCCAATCCGTAATATTCTAAGCGAGGTTTACTGACAAAGATGCGTTGGACACTTTTGAACTCTAAATAAATAACTTATTTCTGGCTCATTTGACATTTTCCAGTAAGCTGCAATATAACATTATTTGTTATTAGAATATTAACTCAATTAAATCAAAAAATTGAAAATATTAAAATATTTTTTTATAATTTACCAAAATAATTTACTGATTAATTAAATTACTAATAAATAATTTATATACATATTGTGACCAGCCAGGAAGAGACCCTGACACCTGAGATACAGAGCATGTCCTAGTTTGGGTGTCATACGATTCTAGCTTTTTGCATGCACTAATATAGCCTCTCGTATTTCTTCTTGTCAATTCTCTCATAAGCTTTGAATAAATAAATTATTATTATTATAGCTTTCTTCTTATTGGTGTTATTTATTGCTGAAGGTCATGCCCGACCTGGAAAGCTTTCTCAATCTACTTCAACATTATATCTCAAAAACCTCAATCTTTTTCGATCCGCCGAAAACTGCCAATAAATTTAGAGAGTCCCAGGGTTCGAACGAGTCTCGTATAGAGATTTTTTGGCCTTTTTGCTATGCCCGACATCTTGTTTATACCGATTCTGGAAATTATTGTACACCACTGAATTGGTAAGCACAAATGGGTAATTTATTTATGTATTTGAAATTCATTTAGTTACCATGGTGATACATAGGCGGACTTAATGCAGCAAGGCATTCTCTACCAGCCAACCTTTGGGTTAAAGAGGACACAACAGTGGTAGGAGTAAAAAAAAAAAAAATACGAACAATAATTAAAGTTGCATATTAATAAACTACATCTATACTATATATATATATAATATAATAATATTATAAAGAGGAAAGATTTGTATTTTTGTATGTAACGAATAAACGTAAAAACTACTGGAACGATTTAAAAAATTCCTTCACCGTAGGGAAGCTAGATAGATAGATAAATTATTTATTCAGTGCACACAAAAGACACAGCACAACACACAAAATCACAATTAAATAATTTTAATTTACATGTGGGTATTTGGAAAAAGGTGCCAAAATACAAAAAAAAAGAAGAAGGAAAAAATCAACATAATACAAATAAAAGTGACACAAGTAACATACCTACTTCAATTAAAACTCAGTGCGGTGTGCGTCTCAAGGTTGCACCAAATGGGAGTCCAGCTCAGCAAGTGTCAGGCAAATATACCTGACGCTGATATTCTGCTGGATCCCTGCAGTGACATACGGTCGCTGAGCAGTCGTAATGGCTAAAATTTCGATTATGGGCCGTTGATTTTTGATGCGGGGAGGATGGAGGGGGGAGGAGGGGAGGTTTGGCTATCCCCCAGTACCATCCCCACTACTCGGAGCCCTATAGTTATGGAGAGATCCATGGTTAAAGTTTTCAGGTTAAAATAAAAATTGCCATAAATCTGCATCGATTTAAGAGGCGTGGAGGGGGGAAGGGAAAGGGGGTAGAGGGGCTACCTCACTGTACCATCCCCACCCCACAGAACCCCATGGTTATGCAGATATCCATGGTTAAATTTAAAATTACTATTTAAGCAACAAAGTCGACGGAGCCCCGCTGCGCGGGGCTCCTATTTCTGTCTGTAGGGTCATAAGTAACCTAACATGAAGGAGATGACGGGAGCTGAAGTGAGCGAGCAAAGCGAGCGAACGCTAACCTATCCGTGTCGGGGTGCCCTAAGTTCCCGAGCTCGCTTCGCTCGTTCTTGGACCAATTCGCATTTTTTTACCTCACGAAAAACATACAAAAAATCATAAAATTTCCGAGTCTTGAAAATTTGTAAAAAGCTTTCTATTTATGAGTACTACCTATAAAAAAAATATGAACATCCAAATCAACGGCCCATAATGGCAATTTTAGCCACAACATTCAAGGGGTAAACATGTTTACAATAAATAAATATACGTAAATAACATGAGTATTTAAATTAGTAGGTATCCAACAAAAGATCCACAAGCTACACTTACGTAGGCTACTTTTTATCCCTGTATTCCCACGGGAACGGGAACTACACGGGTGAAACCGCGAGGCGTCCGCTAGTAACTAATAAAATACATAAATAATTAATAAGAATCAAATAATAAAATAAGTAATGTACTAAAAAATGGTGTGACATCCCTATCAAAAAGGCCCTAAATATCGGATAATATTTTTGTGTTTACCAAAAATCTAAAGGTACATCTAAAATACTGATCGTGCACCAAATATTAGTTGATCTACGAATAAATTATGGTCAAAGAATCAGTCCAAGAGCGAGCGAAGCGAGCTCGGGAACTTAGGGCACCCCGACACGGACAGGTTAGGTTCGAACGAGATGACGGGAGCTGAAGTGAGCGAGCAAAGCGAGCGAACTCAGCTCCCGTCATCTCGTTCGTGTTAGGTTTCTTTTGACCCTGCAGACAGAAATAGGAGCCCCGCGCAGCGGGGCTACGTCGACTTATATGAACATATTTTGGTGCACATTCAGTATATTTGGTGGAACACAGGCAAAATTAGGTAAATGAAATGGAAATAAATTGAAGTACTTTTAAATACCATCCCTAAACATCCCCGATCGACCGCGAGGAAGGGGAAGACCGCCCGCCACCTGGTGGTCAAACATGTCGAAAGAGGTCCGGAAGGAGAACCTGAGCACTCAGACAACCCAGAATAGAGCTCTCTGACGCAGACGTACAAGGAGACCCGACCCCAGCTGAACTTGGAAGAGGGTTGGATAAAGAAGAAGAAGGCTAAGAAATAGTGTGGTAATTATAATAAGAATCTGAAACTCATAGGAAACTAATAGTGCTTGCTTACATGCCAATAAAAAGTAATAAGACCATATACCACGACTTCAATTCTAAAAGTGCATTTTCGTTCATTTAGTAATGTAACAAATACATTTTGTCAAAACTTTCCGCCACACAATTGCATGGTAACTTCTCCGAACTCATCAATCACTCCATATGTCTTCAAATAAGCCGCAGGATGGCCGTCTATGGTAATTTCCAATCCACCATACATTTGCACCAAATTAAATAATGGGTATGTATTGATAAATGGTCGTGATGACTCATTCCACATCTCTTGCAATAGGTATATGAATCAACCAGGAAAATTTATGGTTTATCACTTTTTGGTTGATTAACATTTGCTCGCGATAAAGCGACAAGACATTTTTAACCCCCGCCGGAAAAAGAGGGGTGTTATAAGTTTCACGTGTGTTGCTGTGTATCTGTCTGTGGCATCATAGCGCCTAAACGGATGAACCGATTTCGATTTATTTATTTTTGTTTGAAAGGTAATTTTGTCGAGAGTGTTCTTAGCTATGTTTGAATAAAATCGGTTCAGCCGTTCAAAAGTTATGGGCGTTTTACTGTTTGAATCGGGGTGTTTTCGCAAGATAAATGTGTCGGGGGTTTTTTTTAATTTTGAAATTTTTTGCCTTTGGCAGATGGTTTTAACCTTATTGTAGTTTCAATTTACTGGGTTATTTTTAAGAGTTAACCACGACAGGCTTCTGTTCCGTGCTTAGTATATCTAGGTACATTTAGTTTGTTTTTAGGGTCCCGTACCTCGAAAGTAAAAAACGGAACCCTTATAGGATCACTTTGTTGGCCGTCGGTCCGTCTGTCTGTCAAGACCCTTTTTCTCAGGAACGCGTCGAGGTATCAAGCTGAAATTTATATCAAATACTCAGGTCTACTGTCTCTTAAAGCTGTGCAAAACTTCTAAGCCAACGCAATCAAAAGATACAGCCGTGTATGCCGCTTTCCGCAAATTTTCGACACTCGCAAGGGAATCAAAACCTACAGGGTACTTCCCGTGAATTCAGAATCTTGAAATTTGGTACGAAGCAACGTCTTATAGCACAGATAAAGGAATAATTGCGAAAACCGTAAATTTTAAGTTACATCATATAATAAAAATATTTTCAATAATTTTAAACTTACTACCCCTTTCCTCATTAACGCGTAGAGGTATTAAATTGAAATTCATATCAAATACTCAGGTCTATAATACCTTTAAGCTGAGGTTTGTACGGGACCCTCGGTGCGCGAGTCCGACTCGCACTTGGCCGGTATTTTTTTAAATATCTGCAAAAATAATAAAAAAATATGATGACTTGCCAGTACACTCAGTACAATAAACCATAGAACGGCTATGTTTGATAAGAGTGCATTTTGTATGGGCCCTAGAATTTATAATAAACTACCTAAGTACATAAAAGAATGTGATAATTTAAATTTATTTAAAAACCAATTAAAAAAGTATTTGATTCAAAAAGCATATTATTCTGTTAATGATTATTTGAATGAGAAAAAAATGTAATGATTAACTTTATTAATTGTCCAATAATATGTATGTAATGTATAGATGATACAATTGTTAATAATTAATGTAATATTTTATTCATTTTATTTGTAATATTTTGCACACCTGCCATGGTAGGATATGGTCTAAAGAACTTTTATAAAAATGTCACCCTGAAAACTACCCATATTTCGCAAATAAATGATTTTGATTTTGATTTTGATGCTAAATGATTATGATTATGATTAATCAGTCTATAGACACGACGAGCAGACAAAAAGATTATTTTTCTTTTTTCGTTTTTAAGTAATCAATGGCTCTGATTTTACCTCATGCAATAACGATCGAACAACAATCATTATGAACAATTTCATGGTCGATGAACAATTTTCTTTGATGTGCGGATATCATAGAGTTGATATTGAAACATAAGTTAATTAAGAGCCACTTTAATTAGTGGGTGTTCAGCGCGGTCGCAGTTCCACGTAATACGTACAGTAATTCTCTGTCATAAAGCGCCTATTCATTTTACATAACAATTGAGTTATACGAGTATATGGAAATACAAAAACACTAATATTAATATTATAAAGACTAAAGGAGATGTTCCAGAAATGTATGGAGCTTGGGCCAGCTCTATGTACAATGTAAAAATTGCTGTATATTATAGTTACTGTTTTTAATTGTTAATTTTATTTAATTTTACTTCGTTTCAATGTAAACTCCAATTAACTTTGTCAAGTAGGGCAACACAATTTACAATTAAACATGGTGGGTCAGATCAGAAGTAGGCGAAAAAAGTCATTTTGACAATGACAGTATGCGAAGAATGACATTTTGACAGTGACATTATGCGCAGAATGTCATTTTGACAATGACATTTGTTTGACGTGTCATCGTAATAAAAACAACACTAATTCAATTGCAATAGAGAAGCAATCAATTAATGTCCGTAGTAGTAAAACAATCACTAAAAACGCCGAAACATATCCAATTCAAAGTCAAAGCAAAGAATGACTCAAAGAAGTCACTTCTTAAAACCATCAAAGTCGTCAGACGTCATGTCAAACACAACTGTGATGGCTGCCCTAAAAATAGGGTTATCTAATTAAAAAACAATAAATGATCATTTTTGTTACTCCTATACCCTTCTTCAAATTAATTTGTTAGTATTTTTATGGAATTCCCCTTTTTTTCCTATTTATCTATGTAGTGTACATAGTGATGGCCCAAAATCGAACATCTCCATGTGAGTGATGAAAAGAAAGAAAGAAAAATATTTATTTGTGACCCGCACAGGAGACACGAGAAATAAGCATACACTTAAACAATAATAAAATAAAAAACCCTGTGCGAGACCAAAAAGGCTCCTATCTCAGAATGTGCAGCGATATCCAAAAAAGGTAATAACGATGCGCTGATATTCTGGTAGGGTTACTTCTTAACGCTCAAACGGCTGGACGGATATGGTTGAAATTTGGCACAGAGATAGATTATAGTCAGAAATAGTACATAGGATACCTTTTATGCCGGGTATTATGTTCCCTCGGGTTCATTTTCAACGCTGGCAGAATCTGTTTCACATAAATGACAATGGGGTAGTTTCTTGAATAATTCTAGTCCGTCAGTTAGATAACCATAAAATACTGACCTCTTTTTAGGGTTACGTAGTCAAATGGCAAAAAACGGAACCCTTATAGATTCGTCATGTCTGTCTGTCTGTCTGTCTGTCTGTCCGTCCGTATGTCACAGCCACTTTTTCCGAAACTATAAGAACTATGCTGTTGAAACTTGGTAAATAGATGTATTCTGTGAACCGCATTAAGATTTTCACCCGAAAATAGAAAAAAAACAATAAATTTTGGGGGTTCCCATACTTGAAACTGAAACTAAAAATATTTTTTTTCATCAAACCCATACGTGTGGGGCGGGCATCTATGGATAGGTCTTCAAAAATAATATAGAGGTTTCTAATATAATTTTTTTCTAAACTGAATAGTTTGCGCGAGAGACACTTCCAAAGTGGTAAAATGTGTCCCCCCCCCCCTCCCCCCCTATAACTTCTAAAATAAGAGATTGATAAAACTAAAAAAAAAATATGATTTACATTACCATGTAAACTACCACCGAAGAATGGTTTGAACGAGATCTAGTTAGTAGTTTTCTTTAAAACTTTTTTAAACTTGTAAATCATAAACCGCAATTTATCAAGTACGGAACCCTTCATGCGCGAGTCCGACTCGCACTTGGCTGGTTTTTTTTTCTATTTTCACGTAAACAAAAAATGACGAATATACCGTGCGTTAAAATTTCACGTGCCGTCACGACGTGGTACACGTTGTATCTAGGTTTCTAGAAGGAACGTCGAAAGCTTCCACCCCCAAAGTTTGAAGCGCTTTATCTTTAGCCACGTACAAGATCTAAGTCTTAATAAATTCAAATCATTCATTAAACGTAAGTTGTGTCAGAAAGCGTTTTATACTATTAAAGATTACGTTGAGGACAAAAAGGCTTGGGATTGAGCTGCTCCAATTAATTTTGATTTTTTATATTTTGCACCGTGAATTTTGTTTTTGTTTTTAATTTTGATATTTTTTTTGTTTTCTTGCAATGACAAGAATATTTACTTTTTAAAGTATTTTATTATTTTATTTTTATTTTTGTGAATGTGAAGATTATGTGGATTTTTGTTTTTTATTATAACTTAGTTAGTTTTTACTCATGGTCTGGCAGTTTGAGTAGTTTATGCGGCCTACCCGAATGTCCTTTCTTTGGTATTGTTCGTCGAATCGTTGAGCTCCGTAAATTCTGAGTTGAGCTGCTCGGTTATTGACAAATGCGTGCACTGACTGGACAGGTCCACTCAATCTGGCTGGTTCTTTCCTCAAAAGACCATTTCAGACATATGTCTACATGGTCTTCACATGATATAACCAAGTTTTTGTTAAGACTTCAAAAGAGACTGTGACCTCTTAGTTTATTTCGGCCTTTCTTCTCAGAGTAGTCAGATAGGAAACGCCGACCTCATCTAGTTTTAAAAAATATGATCGACATGTAAAAGTGTTTGTACAAACCAACTTACAGAAATAAAATCATTTATCATTTATCTTTGTTATTTTTTATTGATTAGATATAGCAAGAAATACTATATCATATCCGTGTAGTATATCCGCGGTACTTTCAAAGTCGCTCCTGTATCGGAGAAACTAACCGAGAGCCGTCTTAGATGGTATGGTCACGTGATGCGAAGAGACGAGGAACACGTAGTGAAGAAAGCATTGCAACTACCTGAACACAAGAGAGGTAGAGGATGACCTCCGGCTACGTGGTGGACTAGCATGACGAAACTCCTATCGGAGGAAAAATTGCCCGACCCGACAACTCAGGACAGATTGTCCTGGCGCCAAAAAATTAGGTGAGCCGACCCCACCTAAAGTGGGATAGTGCTAGGAAGAAGAAGAAGAGATATAGCAAGAAATCATATCAGCCGAAAGACGTCCACTGCTGGACATAGGCCTCCCCCAAACTTCGCCACATTGACCGGTCCCTTGCGTCCCGCGTCCAGGCGGATCCCCGCTACCTTCAACAGGTCATCGTTCAACCTGGTGGGAAGCCCTTCCAACGTAACGTCTTCCGGTTCGCGGTCACCACTGCAGAACTTTTCTGCCCCATCAGCCATCCATTCTGCGAGCAATGTGTCCTGCCCACTGCCACTTAAGTTTTGGCAATTCTTCGGCCTATGTCTATATTAAGCAGGAAATATTTTTATAAGTATAGGGAACATCCTTCTCAACCGCTTGCTCATAGTTTGAAAAATGATAAAAACCTCAATAAATTTGATTTACTTTCTACTACCATTCAGAGGATTTCGTGACTAAACAGTAACAGCCTCTCGGGTCGATCTTCTAGGATAAAAAACGATTTCCAAGGTCGGTCTGAGGTTGGGTAACCATCCATTACAAACCGAGATTCTACCGAGATTTGGAAAGCACGTTAAATCATAACTGAATATTGGTATGTATTTGATATTAATAATGTGATACTTTGTCTTCCAATCTAATCCAATTTAATTGATTTTAATTATAATTCAATGTATTAATGATGTACTGTGATATACTTAATTTAATTTATCAATTTATTATTGTTGTGTCAGTTGTTTTAATTTGAATTCAATGCTTTTAATTGTATATGTTGTGTGTTGTATTAAAATTTATTATCTGTTATTGTCTTAGTTGTACTGGTAGGAGCTCGTGGCTAAACAATAACAGCTGCACTGGTCGATCATCAAGGTTAAGCAACGCTTGACGAGGTCGGTCCGTGGATGGGTGACCATTTTAACATATCGAGTTACCTCCGTGCCTCGGAAAGCACGTTAAGGCTTTGGTCCCGGCTGTCATTTAAAGATCTTTGACTGTCGTTACGGGTAGTCAGAAGCTGGAGATCCGACGCCAGTCTAGCCAAGGGGTACCGTGTTACCCAGTTACTGGGTTGTGGAGGTCAGATATAGGCAGTCGCTCCTTGTAAAACACTGGTATTCAGCTAAATCCGGTAAAACTAGATGCCGACCCAATATAGTTGGGATAAGGCTAGGTAAGTTGATCTGGTATTGCCTTAATCTTATTTTTTTATTGTATGCGTTGTGTGTTGTTTTAAAATGTTATTTATAAATTGCATTTACTTAAGTACCAAAAATTGAAATACTACTTTTTATAAACTTGCTTAATTTTTTAGTAATTGCTGTTGTCAACTTACTTTTCAAATTTTAAGTAAATGTTTTTATGTGATATGAATGTGTGAAACCACAAATTCTGTGGTGTTGTGGTGTTAGCCTGTAATTAATTGTTACGCTTATAAAAGAATGTAAAAAGAAATTGTAAACGTGCTGTGTAAACAATTGTTTGTTAACCAAATAAATAATTGACAGTTGTTGCGGGTAGATAGGAGCCAGAAATTCTAACCAAAAGTCTTGCCAAGGAGTATCGAGTTACCCAATGACTAGGTCTTGGAGTTCAGATAGACAATCGTTGCATGTATAATACTAGCATTTAGCCGTATCTGTAGCCGAAAACGCTAAGTAGTTGATTAATTAACTTTCTGCTACTTTAATAGACACGCATATTAATTCATCGTCATCATTAATGTATTAAAAAGAGGAAGATACGGGACTGCTCACAGCGCTGGGTCCTACTAATCTAAGTGAATGCCCGTAGCGGGTACTCAGTCGCGCACGGCACATTGTTGATCACACAGCTCATTAATTTCAGTGTTTTTATGTTTTTTTTTGCAATAAATATATAATCGATACGCATCAAAATGACTTCTTGTGTAGCTAAACAGTGTTTAAATAATACCAGGAAGAAAAATAAGTCACATGGGATCACTTAACACTCGTAAGTACAGTTTAAAAGGTTAATTTGTTGAAAATTACAATAATATTTAATGTTTGCTTCGCCATATTTGTGAGAGCGAGATAGATATTACAAACATGCGTGAGAGACACGATACGCACATATTGCAATGTCATTTCATTCATAATAGTAAACATGCGGTGATTCGGCCATCATTCGGCGGCTGACGCGATTTCGCTTGCACTACAGCGCCGTCTCATATCTCTGTCCTTGTCTATCGGTAACTGTAGGTTTGGGACTGGTGATGACACTGAACACAGATGTGTGAGTTTCGGTGCATGTAGTCGTGCGCCGAGTCCAGGTTTTCTGATCGCCATGTTAGCGCGTAACGTATCTTCCTCTTTTTAATACATCAATGATCGTCATATCATTTCAGCTGAAAGACGTCCTGCTGGACACAGGCCTTCCCAAAGCGTCTCCACACTGATCGATCCTGTGCGTTTCGCATCCACCGGACTCCCGCAGCATTAATTTTTTAATGATTCGGCGTGTGTGTATGACCAGATGTATGAATGTGTGTGAAGCAAAAGAAGTATGTAAGGATCGTAGCAGGCTGCGTTCTGTAGTTTCTGCCTACCCCCATGGGAAAAAGGCGTGAGTTTATGTATGTATGATTCGTTGAATTTCAAGATCAAGTCCAAACTATTATTAATAATAATAGTTTGGACTTGATCTTGAAAAAGGTTTTTTATTATTATTATATAGGCTCGCGCTTAACCACTATATATCACCTGATAGTAAGCGATGATGTGATCGACGGTGAAGAACGCTTATCTAGTAATAAATTTAAATTTAAATTGGTCCACGGAGCACCGACGGCCGAAGTCGGAGATCTTGAGCTGGTCGCTCGCGTCCAGCAGCAGTTTCTTCACTCTTTACTTAAAGACCCCTAGGTTATAGCTATCAGGAAACACAGACTCCGGCAGGAAATTTCACTCCTTAAAAATATTAATATAACGACAGTTTCTTTCATTTATGAAAATATTATGTATGTAAGGAAAAATGTACATCTTTTTAGTAAAGTCAGTGATAGACACAATTGTAATACGAGAAATAAAGATAAGTTTGATGAACCAACTTATAGACCAACTGAAGTACACTCATATTTCATGGGGTACTGTACTGTGTCAAAGTCTATAACGAAATAGCTTGTGTTATATTAAAACTAAATAAAAGTAAATTTAAAACTTTAGTTAAAAGCATACTTTGTAAACAAGCTTATAACAAATTAGATGAGAAATTTGTTAATTTATATTCCTATTCATAGTTACTGTATTTTTTTTATTAGCAATTGACTCACACACTGTTCCGTTGTTGTTTACTTAGGTATTGTCCTATGTTTGCAATAATTGTAAGTACGTGAGAACCATGTTCCTATTTATCTAATTAATGAATTTACCTTTTAATGCTTTTAATACTTTATATCTGTACGTAGTATACTGTGTATTGCTATTATTTCTGGGTGCATCGTCCTCACATATATGAATTTATTAATGTATGTACTTATGTAAATATTGTAAAAAACCTATTTTTTTTTAAAGAGTAAGTATGGAATTTCTTGTGCGTTCTTCTCCATAACAAGCTACTTTGCCGAATGCACGGTAGAATCAATTTTTATTACTTGTATTTTTGTTTTCCTCCTTTAGGCACGACAGACGCAAATAGCTATTAGCCCACTAGAACAAAATGTGGCAATACGCGTTCACTGATCTCGTTACCATGACCTCACGTGCAGCGCGGCGATCGACGACTTCCACGAAAACATTGTTTACGACTTGAATTTCGACTTGATACGGTAACAGTTACCTATTGTGGATTACTGACAGACGGCAGCACTCAAGGTTACTGAGAATTTCCAAACAACGGAAGCCATTTTACTTACTTCTGAGAATCGAAACTGGAAAGTTCTGCCTGACACAGTATGGGGATTTAGCTGGAAGTTCATATTTGATACCAAAGAAATTGGCTTTTCGGTTCGTTTTATGTATAAAAATCAGTTATAGGTGTTAGTTATTGGGATGATTTTATTTATATGCACTTTTTTGAGAGGAATTGCAGCGTTTATGAACAAAATATCGATATCAACTGGTTAAATTAAGACTGCAAGTTGCTATTGAAAAGTTTTCTAATTGATAAAAAGATGAACGAAACAATAGTTATTTGTGCAACAAGAGAGCAAAGTTGGTTTTTGCCGCGAGTGTTGCTTTTGAATCCCGAGTAAGCGAAGGATTCTATATTTGAATCACGAGCGTAGCGAGTGATTCTAGGTTAGAATCCTAAGTGCAGCGAGGGATTCAAAGACACGAGATGCAAATAACTTTGGTCTCGTGTAGCACATACAACTTTTCACTTCAGCAGCGAGAACAAATATTCTAAAGGTAAAAAATACAACTTGGTAATATTTAAACCACATGTATATTTGTAAAAATTAAAAGTAAAATTATTGCAGTTTTGCAAATTAAAAGTACCTACCAGTTTTGTTTGGAACCAATGGAACCGATATTGTTGTTTTAGCGACTTCAGTTTGAGTATTCACTGATTCGCTTTTTACATACTGCTTCAATTCTTCCGGTGTTAAATTGCAGACATCATCACTGGATTCACTCATATTTATTTATTATTATTTTAATAATATCCAACGTGTATCGCACTTTGTAGCTAGCGAACAGAAGAAGAAAACAATAAAAATTTAAAGCCCGCTATTTTTTAAAGATGCGTTCGGAAATTGCACTATTACTAAATTATTCTGTCACAATAAAGATTGTTAAAACTTTAAATAATTATAAACTTACACATGATAAACTTCGTATTTTTTACTTCAACATCTCTTTATTTGATTATAAAAAAATATAATTCGAATATTAAGAGAAAAGTATAATAATTACATTTAAACCTTGATTTGAAATTTTATAGATGACGTGTTTCCGAACGTTTTATTGTTGGTTTCTTTTTTGAACCTATTATATATGGAATTTGAAAATCGAACTTCGAATCGACTTGTTTCTATCTCTCGCTCTTTTCGTATCGAAGTGAAAGTGACAGAACAAAGTGAAGTTCAAATCTTTCGATTGTTGTGAGTAGACCCAGCACTGACTCGGCATTTAAAAAAAATAATTAAAAAGTTACTTTATACCATTCCCCCTCTAAAAAGCTTATTTTATTCACTGAAAACAGTGAATAAAAAGCATTTTAATCACTGTTTTGGTGTTTGAATTTGGAACACACCATTGTACTAGACGTCCATCTCAATGCTATGTAACCTCCTTGCGCCTCCTTGCGCAAATAATACTCGATACACAAACTCCTTCTTCGATTTTAATTTTGAGTTTGTTATTTAGGATTTTAATAATGGTTTTGATTTTAATCTAAGATATTTATTGAATACTTGTTTGGATTGTTATTCTAATATTAATTGCAATGGTATTTAATTAATTATAATTATGTCACGTAACGGAGGTGGTTACTGGTCCCTGAAACACAGGTGCTGTTACCTAGCTCAGGGGTCAGGGTTTCACATTACATATAAATTTTGAAGAATAAACCATTTATTTATTACTCGTAATATTCCTTGTGCTTTTCGCTTAAATCTTTCTTTTTCTCGAAGTCATGGTATAAAATATAGTATGCAACTCTTGAATAAAACGGATTTATATCGAGGGCCATGAATCACTCGCGTCGCTCATGATTCTAACACTTGAATCACTCGCTATGCTCGTGATTCAATCATCATGAATCACTCCCTGCGGTCGTGATTCAGTCGTTAGAATCATTCACTTGCTCTTGATTCATCTGTGGCCCTCGCATTAAATCCGTCTTTTATTCACTAGTTGCATAATATACTATTGTCTCACGTTCGCAGCAAAATCGAATTTTGCTCACTGTCTTTAAGCAGCAAAACCTGCTTGTTTGAGGTGCTGAGGTGAAAATACATTTGCGCCAACCACAACAAAAATCTTCGCTATTCACATAACCGTCTTCTTCAATGTCCCACTCACCGCACTGACTTCATTTACTGTTCTTTCTTCGTTCAGTCTATTTCTCTGTGGAATGCGCTCCCTCAAGAAATCAGGATGGCAACCAACCGATTGGCATTCAAGGTGAAAGCTCGCGAGCATGTTCGTAAGAAGTTGGCAGTAGTATCGTCATAGCGATAATTTTCTCCAATCATCTGCTACCACTATTTTTTTTTAATTCGTGTATTAAGTTTATATGTTTGAGTATTTATTGTATGTATTTATAGTATGTAAGTATAGCGTTGTATTTGAATGACCCTACCTTATGTATCATGTTTACTTTAAATATTGCACCTACCACTATTTGTCTCTGCATCACCCAAAGGTCGACTGGTAGAAAATGCCTAAGGCATTAAGTCCGCCTCTGTACGTTTGTGTGCATGAAGTATTAAATAAATAAATAAAATCATGCTGTGCAGTCGGAGGATACATCTGGTTTGGGGCAGCCATCTGGTGAATATGTATTTGAATTTGTGAATTCACTTCTTAGAGGATTTCTAAAACATCTGCTGTAGAGACCAAACTGTTAAAAGAAAGTTAACTTTTTTGTTAAGGTTTAGCTATTCTGTGTTTCAATTGGAATGAATTTTATTCAAACAAAATAACAAAAAAAACTGTCGGAAGTGAACAAAAATAGCCAGAATTCGTAAAGCATTGTAATTACCGAGCTATTCAATTCGGTAAAAAACCAACAAGTAATTATCTGTCTGCATATTTATAACGACTATTAATCGGATTTTATTATAAAAAGAACAACGTCTGTTTACTTTTAAAAAACGCAATAAAAAACGACTTTATGAACTTATTGACGGTACCTACAACTTCTTTAAATGTACAGAGAAGAAACATCGATTTATTCAAGAGAGTATTTTTAGCAAAAAATAAACGACACTATTGCTTCATAATTATTTTAAATAGTTTTATGTCAACTTAAATCAGCAGACTATTTAGTTGACAGGTATCCTGGTTGAAGTTATTACAATAAGACCGGTCAAGTGCGAGTCTGAATCCCGCACCGAGAGTTCCTTACAAAAAGCTACATTCACCAGAACATTTAGTAGATAAATACTGTAGTTTTCGTTACAAAATATCGGAAAGTAAAGAAGCTACAATCTTTAAATTTTGACAATTGACCCAAAGCCATACAAATTGTCAAAAAATATTCTTAAATGTTTTTAAGAGGGGCTCCTATACAGCAAAAGGGGGGGGGGGCTGAAAAAAGTTTAACTCACCCCATCGAGTTAGGTATTGTTGTTTAGAACTTGTTAAGTAGATAAATAATGTATTTTAGTTTTTTTTTATATTTGGAAAACAAAGGAATGAGAAGCCACCAAAGTCAGCTTTATTTTACAAAATTTTGTTCCGAAGATTTTTTTAACCTCCCATTGACTTCATCATCCTCATATCAGCTGAGAGGCTTTCCCCAAGCGTCGTCACATTGACCGGTTTCGTGCGTCCACCGGTTAGTGTGAGGTCATCGGACCACCTGGTGGGAGGCCTTCCAACTCAACGTCTTCCGGTTCGCGGTCGTCACTCCAGAACTTTCATTTTTAACATCCGTTAAATTTGTCCTGCCTACTGCCACTTAAGTTTGGCAATAATTCGGGCTATGTCGGTAACCCTGGTTCTTACGTATATTTACATTTGTGATTCAATCACGCAAGGAAACTCCGAGCATAGCCCTCTCCATTGCCCTTTGGGTGACTGTAAGCTTTCTGAGGAGGCCCATTGTGAGCGACCACGTCTCGGTACCATAGGTTATCACTGGCGACACATACTGGTGAACTGGTTGGTCATAGTCTTTCGTCTTGAGACACTGTGGTAAGTTGGAGGAGAATATACCGCGCCACTTTCCAAACGCTGCCCAGCCGAGTCAGATTTGACGGTTGACCTCTTTCTCGAAGTTGACCCCACGTAACTGGATTGTTTGTCCCAGGAAGATATAGTCGTCCACAACTTCGAGTGTAGAGTCTCCGATCTTGATAGGAGTTGGTGTATCATGGGCATTCAACATCACCTTGTTTTTGTCCATATTCATCTTAAGACCCACTCTTTCGGAAGCTCTACTGAGGTCATCGAGCATTGTACTGAGGTCCTCCATGGTCTCAGCCATAACCACTATATCGTCAACAAACCGAAGGTGAGTGATGTACTCGCCATTGACGTTGATGCCTAGCTCTCTCCAGTCCAGAATCTTGAAGACATCCTCCTGTGCAGCGGTGAACAGTTTCGGAGATATGCAGAAGGATAGGTTCCGAGGTCTGATCCTGAAGTCGAACTGACATGGTGGCGTTTTTGTACAAATATTTCAGCACTTCGATGTACCGGTAGTCGATTTGGCACCGTTGGAGAGACTGGAGTACAGCCCAAGTCTCAATCGAATCGAAGGCTTTCTCGTAGTCCACAAACGCTAAGCACAGAGGCAGGATGTACTCTTCGGTCTTTTGTATAACCTGCCGCAGCGTTTTTATGTGGTCTACGGTGCTGCCTTTACGGAATCCGGCTTATTAGGGAGGATGCAAATCGGCAAACCTGCGTGCGAGACGATTCGTGATGACTCTTGAAAACAGCTTGTAGACATGGCTAAGAAGTGAGATGGGCCTATAGTTCTGCAGTAGGGTATTGTCACCCTTCTTGAAGAAGAGTTGGTACTCTGGACTCCCTACACCATGCCTGTGGCGTTTTGCCCTTGAGTATGACGGAATCAAACAGCTTCTGAAGGGCCTAAAGTACTGGTTTTCCACGCGCCTTCAGGAGTTCGGCCGTAATTCCGTCATCACCCGGTACCTTGTTGTTCTTTAGTTGTTTAAGAGCCATCCTAATCTCGTACAGGCTGGCGTCCGGAATGTCTTCGGTATAGTGTCGGGTCAATCTAGCTCTAGGGACAATTGCTAGATTCGCGACGGGTTTACTGGTTGACGTGTACAACTGCCCATAGTTAATTTTTCTATTTTTATTTTATATCTCTAAAAAAACTGCAGATTACCTATATTTCAACTTGATACCTCCACTCGTTCTTGAGAAAAAGGTTTTGACAGACGGAAATATAGACAGACAATGAAGTGATCTTAGAAAGGTTCCTTTTAGAGAAACGGCACCCTAAAATTAATTCAAAAGTATCTAAATAAACGACTGATTAAAACTTGATTATGTCAAGAAAAAAAACTAGGTACAGCGGCTTTTACACGTGACACAAATTAAAAAAAAATGGTGTCGAGTTTTAAATAAAAATGTTGAAATGTTAATGTTGAAATGTTAAATCAAAAAATAATAATACTTATAAAAAAAAATGGCAGTTATTTGACACAATGGTGTAATTTGGGTTTACAATGCTCCCCCGCCTAACATTTTTACAAAATCTCTTTTCATTCCGCGAAAATCTATATTCTCTGTTCATAGTGTTATGCTACGGTAAATCGCTTTCCGAAACTTCGAATCGTTTAGTAGTAGTAAACTCTCATAGCCTGCAGATAATACTTTTCAGAAATATCAGTTATACCTTGCCTTCCTAGTAGTACAATGAGTACAAATGGTACGGAACGCGAATATGTACAAATGGTAAAGGAGCATTACCTTTCACTATAATTTTTTAGTCTTTTCCTTTATCTGTCATATAATATATTTGATATTTATTAGTATATTAGATATGTAGTATGTATGTATTTTATGTTATTATGTATAAGTAAGTAATATTTTTTATGATCTATTGTACACTGACAGCCCTAAATTCTTCTCCTATCGTTCAGTCCATCCAAAGGTTGTCTGTAAGAGATTGCCCTGTGCGATAAGACCGCCCATTGTACACTTTGTTTTTAAAAATGTTTGTTCTGTATGTTTTTTTATTATGTGGTGTACAATAAAGTATATAATAATAATAATAATAATAATACACTCAAAGTTCATAGACTCAGAAGATTATAAGAAAGCACAACAGCGTAAAGCCGATAACGCTTTATTTGCCACAAATGAAAAGATATTTTACAGAAACCTACACAAACCTGAAACCGATACAAGTGAAGAGAATAGCACAAACTCAGCTGAATTACCTACAAAAGAACAACTAGAAACATACTGGTCTAGTATTTGGGAAGAACCAATACAACACAACGACAAGGCTACATGGATGATGGAAGAAGAAACAAAATGGAGAGCAATAGAAGAAATGGAATTTGTAGAGATCACAGAGTCTGATATTAGTCACATAACAGGCAGATTACATAACTGGAAATCTCCTGGTATAGATAAAATACACAATTTTTGGTACAAAAAATTAACTTTATTATACAAACCTTTAGCAAAAAATTTAACAGAAATCATTTTAGGACAACAAAGTATACCGGAATTTATTACAACAAGCATAACTTACATGCTGCCTAAAACTAAAAATTCACCGCAACCTTCCCAATATAGGCCAATCACCTGCCTACCCACGATATATAAAATATTAACATCATCGATCACAGCAAGAATCAACTCACACACTGAAAGACACAACATATTGGCAGAAGAGCAGAAGGGATGCAGGCGGGGCCACATGGGATGCAAAGAGCAATTAATTATTGATTCTACAATTCATAAACACGCCACCACTAAAAATAGAAATCTTCATTGTACCTACATCGACTATAAAAAAGCTTTCGACAGTGTTCCACATTCTTGGTTGATTAAAATACTAGAAATTTACAGAATTAATCCGAAAATAATAGACTTCCTACGAAAAATAATGCCACAGTGGAGAACCACACTTCACCTATATAGCAATAACAATAGTATTATAACGCGACAAATTTCTATTAAGAAGGGTATATACCAAGGTGATTCACTGAGTCCCCTGTGGTTCTGCGTCGCACTAAATCCTCTATCTCACCTGCTGCAAAGCTGTCGTGCCGGATATTGTTTTAAACACACTACAGACCAAACAACAATTTCACATCTCATTTATATGGATGATATTAAACTATATGCACAAACCGAAAAAGATATGAAGAAACTAGTAGAAGCCACAGCAGAATTCAGCCAAGATATTAACATGCAATTTGGTCTGGATAAATGTAAAACACTTCACATCATACGAGGCAAAATACGACCCGGCAGCTATGTAGTAAATAACACATTCACCATAACAGCAATGGAAGCGACTGAATTATACAAATATTTAGGGTATACACAACTAAAAGGATTAGATCATGTTAGAATTAAAGGTACACTTACGACAGAGTTTAAGAAGAGACTTAACGCTCTTTGTAAAACTCAACTTTCGGGTAAACATCTCATCAAGGCCCTAAATACATTTGCAATCCCCATATTAACGTACTCGTTCGGTGTTATAAAATGGACAAAAACAGATACAGAACAATTAGAGCGAACCACACGCACCACACTTACAAAACATAACAACTTACACCCTAAATCTGCAATAGAAAGACTCACGATCAAAAGACAAAACGGAGGGAGAGGCCTAATAGATATCCAGCATTTGTGGAGAAAACAAATCTGTAGACTTAAAACATTTTTTCACTCAAAATCACGTACCAGCAATATTCATAAAACTATAGCCCTAAATGATTCCAACTACACTCCACTTAACTTAATGAAACAGTCAGATCCACTAGATAGCACCAACATTAATCCACAGACACAAAAAATGGAAGACTGGAAGAAAAAAGTACTTCATGGCCGACATCCTCACGACTTGGAACAATCCCATATAAATAAAGTCGCGTCAAACAAATGGCTTAAGATAGGTAATTTGTTCCCTGAAACTGAAGGATTTATAATTGCCATACAAGACCAAATAATTAACACAAAAAATTACCGAAAATATATTATCAAGGATCCTTCAGTTACAAACGATAAATGTCGTAGATGCCACTTACAGCCAGAAACGATCCAGCACATAACTGGGGCGTGCACAACTCTCACTCAGACAGACTACACACACAGACACAATCAGGTGGCAAACGTAATTCATCAAAAATTAGCCGTTAAATACACACTTATACAGGACGCAAACACCCCTTATTATAATTATACACCACAAACCATATTAGAAAATGACACACATAAACTTTACTATGACCGCGCCATTCTCACTGACAGGACAATTCATTACAATAGACCGGATATCACTCTGCAGGATAAAATAAATAAAGTTACCTACCTAATAGATATCGCTGTTCCCAACACACATAACATACAGAAAACAATAACTGGAAAAATCAGTAAATATGCAGACTTGAAGGATGAGGTAACTAGAATATGGCGTCAAGAAAAAGTTTATGTTGTGCCTATAGTCCTCTCCACAACAGGCGTTATCCCAAATCATCTTCTTCACAGTTTAAAATTGCTAAGTCTACAAGAAACCCTCTATATTACTTTACAAAAAGCTGCCATCTTAAATACATGTCGTATAGTTAGAAAGTTCTTGCAAATAGAAGAAAACGAAGTAGGACCACATCAAAACACACCCTCCGCATAACACACCACACGCTGCATTTACTTGGTTTCGGCCCGTAAATGCAGCTTAAACCAGCCTAAGAGCTGAGTAGTTAAAAAACTTTACAAATAATAATAATAATAATAGTACCCACGTTCTACATATATGCTGAAAACTATCACAGAGCACAGAGACTCCTCGTTGGCCGCTGCTAAAGATAGCATACAAACCAAGCGTGGCACAATTTATCAAAGGCCTGTGACAATTCTAACGATAGCTATGGCAGCCTACAATTGTGTTCAGTGGAATTGCGCGTTTGACCGTGTCGACCGACAGACGGACAGACACACAGACACGTGAGTAACAGCATACTTTGACCCACCTTCTATGTTCATTCTATTTTGTTTGTTATTTATATATTCCATATTATTTTAATATTTAAGTATTTTCCGTTTCCGTAAGTGTGTCCGTGGTATCAACAGTGGGCCCTATCAGAAGATCAGCGCAGCGTTGTTGCTTTTTTGGATATCGCTGCACATGCTGAGATAGGAGCCTTTTTGATCTCGCACGGGGTTTTTATTTTTTATTATTGTTTAATTTTATGCATATTTCTCGTGTCTCCTGCGCGGGTCACAAATAAATATTTTTTCTTTCTTTCAAAAGGCTCCGTTTGGACCCTTCGGGCACGGAACCCTAAAAAGCACCGATTTAAGTAAATCCTCTACTTGTTACTGAGAAACGTTAATAAACAAAAACATAAAGGTCATAATAATGACCAGTTTATCGTAAAAAATAAAATATTGCAAATATAAATTCATAAAAACTACCGACTTTACATTCGGTTTGATTTTGTTTCAAGTGACTTCCTGATAAGTTTCTTTATATTTTATTTCTTATGAAACCAGCAACCGCTTCACTTCTTCTGTCCTGTCCATTTAAATGTCAGAATATATTTTCTCAAAGACTAAACAATAAACTGTGTTCTGAATGTTAATGTTTTAGATGGTATAATTTAACTAAACTTACGTAACTATTGACTGCATAAACACTGGAGAAATTTGTGTTAATCGTTAATTTTCGCCATCCTTCATGTTGTAAGCAGTAATTTTGTAAAGCATACTTAACTAACACGACTATGGACACGGACGATTATGTCTATCTGGGACAATCGGTCAAGTTTATAGGTCCAACTTCAAAAAAGAGGTCAACCGTCGAATCCTACTCGGCTGGGCAGCGTTCGGGAAGTTGCGCGGTTCCATTTACCACAGTGTCTCAAGACGAAAGTCTATGACCAGTGTGTGTTGCCAGTGATTACTTACGGGACAGAGACGTGGTCGCTCACAATGGGCCTCATCAGAAAGCTTTACGTCACCCAAAGGGCAATGGAGAGGGCTATGCTCGGTGTTTCCTTGCGTGATCGAATCAGAAATGAAGACATCCGCAAGACAACCAAGGTTACCGATATAGCCCGCAGAATTGCCAAACTTAAGTGGCAGTGGGCAGGACATTGCTCGCAGAACGGATGGCCGTTGGGGCCGAAAAGTTCTGGAGTGGCGACCGCGTACCAGAAGACGTAGCGTTGGAAGGCCGTCTTCTAGGTGGAGCGACGACCTGGTCAAGGCTGCGAGGGTCCGGTGGATGTGAAACGCACAGGACCGATCAGTGTGGCGATCCTACGTCCAGCAGTGGACGTCTTTCGGCTGGAAATGATGATGATGACTTAACTAATATGGGGGTCTGTGATGTCGCTTACCATCCGGTTAGATCTTGGTTAAATGCAAGACAGTCAATTATAAAAAAAAATAGACTTAAAACAAATGCTATCAAGTACGATTCTTATAGTTTTCAAGGTAACATAAAGTCATGATCATAAAACCTAATAATTAATTTAAATATGGTATTGAAAAAACATGCAAGCCATAGCTCAAACCTGTTATAAAAACCAAGTTCTTACTTTTTATACTATTTACTGTCCGTTCCAATTACAAAAATTTACAAAAAAAAAAGGTGCTGACATAACTACATACGTACTGACAACCAACTCTTTAATATGTTAAGTGTTTGTTGGCACCGAAATGAAAAACTCTGAAATCTTCATTTCGTTTTCTAAAGAAAATAATATCTCCGTAAGGGCGACAATGGCTTGCATTTTCCGTTTTCCGTAGTTATATAGCACCTCCTAGTTCTGGATAGTAGGTGTAATTGATTTGAGCTTTAATATCTTCACGCTCCGTTACCTTTACGAGCTGAGCATAACTCGTAAGTTTATAAATATACGTATATATGTACCTACAGCCATATTTGACTTGGTACTATTCCGTTATTAAATGGGAACATTATGTGGGATTGTGTCGGCGAAACTCAGATAAAACATGAGAGAGAAATATAGACACTAACATCGGGTAAGTAATATATGATATAATCACAAAATCTCTAATTTTTACAAGATATAACAACTGAATCTATAATTTTATTTGATATAATGATCAGTTAAGGCGGTACCCCGAGCAAAACGCCGCGCAAGCCGTTTTTTGTACTGTTTTTAGGAGCTATCTACTCGTTATTTAAAAAGAAATATCAATTAATAAAAATACATTAAATTTCTACATAATATTGATTCTAAAATGGTAGTTTTTTTTTTTTTTAATATTGTATATATTTCACTAATCTCCTTCCAAAAAAACATAAAAATGAGAAATAATTATTGATATTATGCATCTCCTCGTAAAGTGTTCATTTATTATTTTTTGTACTAACACTAGTGGATAGACAATTTAATAACGAACATTTTTGTAGATTTTTTTGTTTTCAAAAGACCAAAATTCGATTTTATAAAGATTTTATTCTAAAATCTGGGCGTATTCACTACTGTAATTCATGCGCCACCAGTGCCGCTAGACCAATAGGAATGCTCATATCTCGTGCCGATTTTTTGGTCAGGGTACCGTCTTATTATAATAAACGATTGATAGACAGCTACTCTGGGCATATAGACTTAATCCTAACTCAAAAAATAAACTTGTTTTAAAAAAATATTCCACTCTTTACAGGAAAATAATAAAATTAACCCAGAAAGCCCAAAATAACCATTTCATAAACGTATCAAGAAACAAATCAAAAGCAGCCTGGCAAGTAATAAATAAATCAAAATTTTGTGTGCCCCAAGAACCAATATTATCTATAACAAAAGATAACTTAATTTTGACCCAACCCATGGATATAGCAAATGAATTTAATAAATATTTTATTGAGACTGTTGAAAACAATATACAAACGAATTGTACGTCGACAAAAAATAAAAATAAAATTGAAAATCTAACATCGCATTCATTATTTATGTTGCCTGTTGCAGATGATGACATAGTTAAAATAATTAACAGCCTTAAGAATACAAATACCGTCGGACACGATGGGATAGCAACCAAAGTGAATAAATATGTCAAGGATGTTATAGCGAAACCACTGTCACATGTAATAAATCTCTGTATTGCTGAAGGTATATTCCCAAATAGTTTAAAAAAAGTAATCATTAAGCCCCTTTTTAAAAGAAATGACAGAACGGATGTTGGAAATTATAGACCAATTGCAAAAATACCGGTATTTTCAAAAATATTTGAGAAAGTAATTTATAATTCCATTTATGCTTATTTCGAAAAATTTAAATTATTTTGTAATGAACAAAAGGGGTTTAGAAAAAATGTCAATGTTAATATGGCACTGTTTGACTTACTATCAAGTGTCTTGACATCTGTCGATAAAAAGAAACATGTTTGTGCGATATATACAGACATGACGAAGGCTTTCGACTTTGTGGATCATAAAATATTACTGCAAAAATTACATAGTTATGGAATTACAGGGAACATCCTTAAACTTTTGGAATCATACCTAAGTGATAGATTACAATGTACGGAAATCTCTAGAATATGTCCTACAACCAAATTAGAAAC
Source organism: Orthosia gothica (assembly GCA_949775005.1). NCBI lineage: Eukaryota > Metazoa > Arthropoda > Insecta > Lepidoptera > Noctuidae > Orthosia > Orthosia gothica. The sequence goes on from CATKRY010000049.1 coordinate 29,950, forward strand.
CACATATACCTCTGAACCAAGGTACATAAAATATGGCGTGCCTCAAGGTAGCGTTCTAGGACCACCACTATTCCTGATATATATAAACGACCTCCCAAAATCCACAGGGCAAACAATGGTACTCTTTGCAGACGATAGCACGGCTATTGTAGAATGTAATAATGTAAACAATTATGAAAATGACATTAATAATTCTTTAAATAAAATAATAAATTGGCTTAATGATAATAATCTTTAAATAATTTAAATAAAACCAAAGTAATGCACTGTCACCAACGGCTTGAGAAACCACTAGTTAATGTTGCTTACAATAATTATGAAATAGAAGAAGTTACTGCTGCGAAGTTCTTAGGTATAACTGTAGATGATAAACTGACTTGGAAACCTCATTTGGAGGAAATTTGTAAGCGATTAAGTAAGTCAGCATATTTGCTATATCAACTTTCAAAGAAAGTAAATATTGAGACTCTGTTAACAGCCTATCATGGACTGGTTGCCTCAATTCTGCGGTATGGTGTTATTTTTTGGGGACAGTCAACAAATAGGGAATTTGTTTTCAGGATGCAGAAAAGATGTATACGGTCAATGTGTGGTTTAAAAACAACAGATAGCTGCATTCCATATTTAAAAAAATTAAAAATATTACCTCTACCAGCTTTATACATCCTAGAAACTGCATTATTTGTAAAATTAAATCCACATTTATTCAAAAAACTATGCTCAGTAAAGAAAACTCCGATGCGTGCTCAATATATTAATGAACTATGCCTTGTGAAATGTAAAACTTCTCTAATGAATAAGAGCTTCTTTGGTCTTGCTCCCCAAATATATAATAAAATACCTAATGTAATAAAATGTATGCCATTGCAGAAGTTTAAAAATACGCTTAACGGGTTACTGCTTCAAAGACGTTATTATACTCTAGACGAGTTCCTTAATGACCAATCTTTAAATGTATAATGCTGACATAAAATTTTAATTTTTCCTATAATATCTTAATCTTATTTTTTTTCGAATTGAATAGACTTTAAATTTTGACATGAAATGAAATTGATTATGAATAATATAAATTAACTTGCATGCATGTGTTAATACGATCAGGTACTCAAATACGTAAATAATTATATTGTAGTAAATTTATATTTTAATTTAACAGTACCTACCTATTCATGTAATCGTATTTTTTTTTAAAATTTGTATGTCAATTGGCAAAACATAGCGCAATACCTAATTTTTAGGATCTTGCATGTAATTATTACCTATGTTTTACAAATAAATGATTTTGATTTGATTTGATTTGATTTGAATTATAAAGTAACAATTTTTTATAAGCATATCATACATTGGATATAAAATCGTTTGATATACCACTCAAAAGACATAAAACCTAATTATTCGAATATGAAAAAACATACAAACAAGCATACACCATGCATGCAGCAGGCATGCAAACAAGCTTACACCATACATGCAGCATGCAAGCAAGTATGCAGCAGGCAAGTATGCAGCAAGCATGCAACATGCAGCAGGCATGGTTTCTGTAACGGCTCCGGCGCTGCGGGGCTCCGGCGGTCCCAAGCGAGCTTATCGTCGCAGATATGTTTCACGCTCACCACCGCAGCTTCAGCTTGCTGCCCAAAATTTACCAAATAACTTTATATGACGTGAGACGCACCCCACTAACATCTATATTCTAAGTAATCGCCTCCACTCAACTCAACCTCATCTCAGCCAGCGAATAAACTCAGCACTCAAATTGACAGTTAGATTTAGCTTGTTATTTGTTGATATTATCGCCCTCTCCTCGAAAATCGTGTGGAGTGATGGAAACTTCCTTAAAAAAGACATAGGTATCATCATAATCATGATTTCAGACGCTTGATAGAGGCCTATGTCCAGCAGTGGACGTCTTTATGTTTATAGTCAAAGTCATTTTGAAATGCCAATGTAACGCAGGTTCGGTTCGGACATAATAAAGCGCCAAAAAACCTGTATATAGAAAGAAGAAAAGAAAAAGTGTTTATTCGCCACAAAAACGACTTTTTTTCCTGCTTTTTTAATTTTTTTATTTATGATGGGTTTGCTCTTGACTCTAGTCTAGTTCAGAGGTGACAGAGAGAGAGTCTACGATGGAGTGAGCTTACCCAGAAGAAGCCTGTTCACTCTAACCTTTTAAAGATTCGGGATGAATGCGTTCGGAAACACAGACGCAGGCAGTGAGTTCCACTCCTTTGCTGTGCGCATTATGAAGGATTTTTGGAAGCGCTTGGTGCGAATTGATGGAATGGCAACTAGGTTAGAATGGTAACTTGCAGTGCGTGTAGATGTCCGATGGTAGAAGGGGGCCGGTGGGGTTGCTTTTTGTTCCTTAGTGGTTTATTGTGGTGTCACAATAAAAAATATTTAAAAGTAAAATAGGTAAAGGATATCTATAGGGTCGTTGGTTGCATTTGGCTGATCAAAAGACATGGCCAGATTCTGCCCTACGAATCAATTCAGAATACGTAATGTACAGCAGTTATTAATATGTGAAAATTACTTGTAAAATAAATTAAAATTAATGGCAACAATTACATTACTCTAGAACAGGCGACAAAAAATTCCAAAAATTAAGTATGTTAATTGTTTTTGTGCGGTTTCTGTGTAATGGATTTGCGTTAGGATACACGAATAAGACAAACACTGTTTCTGAAGTACGCCTGAAGGTAGATTAAAAAATAAAACAACTACAACTGCATGAATCGTATAGCTAAGATAATCCTCTAAAATAAAGACCTCTAAAATAAAAGGTAAGGTTTTACGAATATCGCAGATACCATTTTTCAAGCTACCGCGCGTCACCATAATGCTGAATGCATCGACAATATATTGCAGTGTGTATCCGAACGTCCTAGTCATTATGACGTTTCTACGCGCGCGCACTGCACTGGTGCAGTCTAATCTGTGGTGCAGTCTTGCGTTGATCATATCACGTGTTCTTGTTTATTTTTCTGTTGGATATTTTAGCTTAACCCCACGCTATCTTTTATCGGCCTTTCGTTTACGCTTCTTCGTGGATATTTGTGCTGTGCTTACTGGTCTTGTTTGTTTACCATTTGGATTCGGACGCTCATGAGTCATGATTTCATGATATCAAGGTGCCTGAATTGTAGTGTGGCCACTACTCGAATGCGAAGGCATATTGTAACATCTTTAACACCGCAGTTACAAAATACAGTTAAAGACAGTTACTGTTACAGTTGTTAATTACAGTTCTATTTTATTTAGTGTTTTGTTGCATATCCAATTGTATATTTTTTGCTAAGTCGCTATGAGGATGTATGATTTAAATAATGGTCATAATATCCCAGTAATATAAGTAAACGAGGTTTCTTATACTACTAGCCGACTGTCGAAGCGTAATTCTATGAAAATGCTTGGAACACCGACAGTGAGAGTGTTTCATACATATATTTTCTTTTTTTATAAATTCTGAAAGGCGCTCAATTACTCATCTGTTTCTGTCATTGTCAACTGTCATTGTCAACTGTCATTGTCAACTGTCATTGTCAACTGTCATTGTCACTGCCAACTATCACACGTGCCACATAACGACATCATTGCTATTCAAAATGATTAGGCATTTTTTTTTTTTCCTTTTTAGAGTGTCTCTCGCTTCTTCTATGATCATAAAACTTAAACTATTGTAAAGCCTTACCTCTAAGCTTTAATACGACGTACTGTATGTCAATGTACATGAATATTTTTTGTTAGGGCACAGCTCTATACAAATTCTGGCCATGTCCTTTACAAAAGACATATTTTATTAAATATTTTTAAGATGAGGGTGGCAGAATAAAAACTTATCTGTGGCTTATTCTGAGAAGGAAAAGATCGTGATCGATTGTCCTAGAACCAAAAATTCGAAGCCATGTTACCCACCAACCCGCACTGGGCCCGCGTGGTGGATTACGACCCATTCCCTCTCACAGAGAGGAGGCCTGTGTCCCAGCAGTGGGAAAATTAATAGGCTGATGATGTGTGTGATGTGTGTGGCTTATTGATATAGCTTGTGTGATTTTTTCAAGTTTCGCAAAGATTTTAAAGTGAAGAAAATATTAATCAACTATTACAAACTTTCAAAACAAGGGACTGTTACTTCAATTTTTAACCCCCGCCGGAAAACGAGGGGTGTTATAAGTTTCACGTGTGTTGCTGTGTATCTGTGTGTCTGTCTGTGGCATCATAGCGACTAAACGGATGAACCGATTTTAATTTAGTTTTTTTTTGTTTGAAAGGTGATTTTGTCGAGAGTGTTCTTAGCTATGTTTGAATAAAATCGGTTCAGCCGTTAAAAAGTTATGGGCGTTTTACTGTTTGAATCGGGGTGTTTTCAAAAGATAAATGTGTCGGGGGTTTTTTAAATTTTGAAATTTGACTTGTATTTAGTAGCTTTAATTTAACACGACATAATAAAATTCATTATATACGATATGGGCTACTGATGTGTTATTAATCTAATTAAGTATATAAAAGTAATTAACTTTTCAAACAGAATGTACACGCTTCGTGGACGGGAGGTTTCTTTGAAAAGTTAGAAGCCGGTTACAAGAGAAAAATATACTGACTTATCTTATTCAAAATATTCCAAATATAAGTTATTATACAATCTTACGGAAATAGATTGTTAGGTAGGCATTTACTTATTGGATTTTTTATCCAATAACATGTCAACAAGTCATTACTTTTAAATATTTTGGAGTCTTTGAACTTTAGGAAATCCATTCTATTTCAAGTCGTCTCAAGCGTCAAATTCTGAACGATCATGAAGCAGTTTTCCATGATTGCAATAGCACCCAATAATAATCCGAAGCAGGAGCGGATCCAGGATTTCACTCAGTGGAGGGCAAATGTTTCTCACAGGGGAGGAGGAGGAAGGCCATTGCCAACCTTAAATTGTTTTAAGGTAGCTTTTTTTTATGACAGGCAATCTGCCTAGCCTTTACACAAATATGTTGGGGTCGGCTTCCAGTCTAACTTTATTCAGCTGAGTACCAGTGTTTTACGTGGAGCGATTGCCAATCTGACCTCCACAACCCAGTAACTGGGTAATACGATACCCTTGGCTAGACTGATGCCAGATCTCAAGCTTCTGACTACTCGTAACAACTGTCAAAGATCTTCAAATGACAGCCGCGACCAACGGCTTAGCGGGCTTTCTGAGGCACGGAGGAAACTCGGTATGTTGAAAATGGTCACCCATCCACGGACCGACCTCGTCAAGTGTAGCTTAACCTTGATGACCGACCCGTGCGGCTGTTTTTATTTAGCCACGAGCTTTTTTGATGACAGTTTTGCCTCAAAACGGTTCTTCACACGAAAACGAGCTAGAAAATGTTGCCTTTCTCAAAGATTAGATTATTACTATTCCACACACACACACATAACCACATCTACCACGAAGTATACAACCTCCGTAACACTCTGAGGCGTCTTCTTGTTTTTCTCTTTGGTAATTAGTTTTTTTTTTTTTTAAAGTACCACTCTTCACTCTTGTATCCATGTCTGATCCAAAGTTCAAAAAAGTTTATCACGAAATTAGTAAGTTGATGAAAATTTTTAGTTCTAAAAAACTTTCGGAATGCTGCGAAAAATGTCATTAATGGAAATTATTTTTCACGTAAGTACATTGGTGCTATTAGTTTTTAAGGGAAGTGGATAATGCATTCAGGAGAGATGGTCATAGAGATTCACGCTGACATTGACCTTAGCAGTATTAAGGTGAGGACAGACACGCGCGGCGTCGGGCGCGCGGATATTTTCAGTCGCGATTTGTCCGTGCTGCAACTCCGTCGTTCGGGCGACGCACAAGCGCCCAATTTCCGCGTCTACTGTTCAAGTGCGTGTTTTATCGTAAAAATGATTGTGTTGAACTGTTAATAACAAGTTATTCTGTACACACGACAAGATCGGATTTTTGTGTTTTCTTTCCATTTGGATGCTGTGAATTTTCAAAGTATGTATGATTAAAATATGTTGTTGTTCGTTACTTATTCAAAGTTTTATTTGTGTTTTAGTTTGATTTGATTTGATTTTTGATTTTGTCATTTATTTAAATTAAAAAGTAAACATTTGGTAAAAATTCCACTACGTTGTGCTTAATTTTTTTTGTTTACTATTTTTCTTCATTTACGTAGCTTAAACGTATTTATTTATCGTGTTCGTGAATATTGAATTCGTCAAGCTAACTTTTACATAATTTTCTATGGCTAACAAAAAAATCTACAAAGGAGAATTCGCATATTAATTTATTTATTCATAAAAGTTATTATTCATTAGGTAATAAATAATATTTATCATTAACATACCACCATGTTATTGGATAGGCATATTAACTGCAAAATTTATGCGCGTTCCAAAGTAAATAAAAAATAATAGTAAATTGAAAAATTCAATTAATTAAAAAGGTGAATTTGAAGTCAATTCGGTCATTCCGGTGGTTGATAGTTAAAAGTTACACACATGAATAAATCGAAAATCAAATGAATACGTTTTCATAAATGAGTTGTTAATTAATAACAAATTCAACCAAATTCAATAGCAATTGTCTTTATTGAATTTTCCGGGGAATACGGAATACGCATGAAACAATTAGTGCAAAAATCAAAATGAGTTCAAAACCATAATCGTGATTCAGGGAAATTCCTGAAACAAATTATTGTTGTGAGAACCGGACGACATAATTGTTGTTTTCACATACTTGTTTCATTACTGCTGTCATGGGTGTTTCTTTTTATGATAATTTTGTACAATTTTTTTTTTAAATTGCTTTATTTGAATACCTTAATTGTAATTTATACTTATCCACACTCAAATAATTATAATTAATTTATAATCATTATTTCATTTCCTTTTAGGTAAAATATACTTTTTCAAATACAGTTTTTTTTAGGAATTGTGGTCGTTTTAGTGTAAGGTTTATTCCTATAACACAAAATCATAATTTCTTCAAATACCAATGCATTCTTGTAAATTCCCACTTAAATGTACCAACTGTGAATAGCAGAGCTTTTATAAACTTTTGAGTTCTGTTAACCTTTTGGTTAGATCTTGCGAAGCGGTCGCAGGTTCCCACAAATATTAATTTCGTGATAATGCTTGCATCTTAAGGCGGTACACCGAGCAAAACGCCGCGCAAGCGGTTTTTCGTGCTGTTTTTAGGAGCTATCTACTCGTTATTTAAAAAGAAATATCAATTGATAAAAATACATTAAATTTCTACATAACATTGATTTTAAAATGGTAGATTTCGTTTTTTTTAATGTTGTACATATTTCACTAATCTCCTTCCAAAAAAACATAAAAATGAGAAATAATTATTGATAGCATGCATCTCCTCGTAAAGTGTTCATTAATTATTTTTCATACTAACACTAATGGATAGACAATTTAATAACGAACATTTTCAATAGACCAAAATTCGATTTTATAAAGATTTTATTCTAAAATCTGGGCGTATTCACTACTGTAATTCATGCGCCACCTGTGCCGCTAGGCCAATAGGAATGCTCATATGTCATGCCGATTTTTTGGTCACTGTACCACCTTAATAAGAACAAGTAAAATGACATAATTTAAAAAAAAACCCGACACATTTATCTTGCGAAAACACCCCGATTCAAACAGTAAAACGCCCATAACTTTTGAACAGCTGAACCGATTTTATTCAAAAATAGCTAAGAACACTCTCAACAAAATCACCTTTCAAACAAAAAAACTTAATCAAAATCGGTCCATCCGTTTAGGCGCTATGATGCCACAGACAGACACACAGATACACAGATACACAGCAACACACGTGAAACTTATAACACCCCTCTTTTTCCGGCGGGGTTTAAAAATATACTTAATAAAAACATTCACAAAAAAATATATTTTTACAAAGAAACATCAAATACTCAAAATTTTTGCTCAGATATTCAGATGATATACAATTATACTCACCACGCACCAATTATGAAGAATGTACGAAGGTGCTGCATTGTTTAATAAACTACCAAATAACATTAAAAATGCAAAATCTATATCAATAAGAAACACTTGAAATTAAATATCTATACTTCTAAACTAATATTATGAAGAGGAAAGATTTGTATTTTTGTATGTAACGAATATACTTAAAAACTTCTGGCCGATTTCAAAAATTCTTTCACCGTTGGGAAGCTACACTATCCCCGGGTGACATAGGCTACTTTTTATCCCTGTATTCGTACGGGAACGGGAACTACGCGGTTGAAACTGTGAACGCGTGCGCTAGTCCTTAATAAAGCGAGCGCACCTACGTACATTACATACCACTTCTAGTTGCGCGCGTTCTGTGTATATTTACGTCCTGGCTGTGTTATTTTTTTAGCAATTATCCGACTCTTTTAGTTTTATTTTTATATTTAATTATTTTGCCGAGGAGCTCGTGGCTAAATAATAACAGCCACACTGGTCGATCATCAAGGTTAAGCAACGCTTTACGAGGTCGGTCCGTGGATGGGTGACCATTTCAACATACCGAGTTTCCTCGGAAAGCACGTTAAGCCATTGGTCCCGGCTGTCATTTGAAGATCTTTGACAGTCGTTACGGGTAGTCAGAAGCCTTAGATTTGACACCAGTCTAGCCGAAAGGTATCGTGTTACCCAGTTACTGGGTTGTGGAGATCAGATAGGAAGTCGCTCCATGTAAAACTCTGGTACTCAGCTGAATCCGGTTAGACTTGAAGCCGACCGCGATGAAGTTGGGAAAAGGCTAGGCAGATTTATTGATTCAATTATTTTGCCAAAACTGTACGCAAATCAATGCGACCAAGTGCGCAGTTACGGAGTATCATTTCCATTTAGGTGAAAGAATATTCAAATTATAAACATTTGAATGTTGTTTACCTTACAAAATTGCTTCTGCCATATTTAATTAGATCGACAAATGAACTGTTTTCGAGTAAATATAAATTAATTAATATCAAAGAGCTCTCGCAGACGACATACGAAACTGTTGTTGTATTTGGAAGTACTGCCGACGTTCGTACGAAGGACTTATTAAACAACAGAAATCAGTCGTTGCCTTTAACGTGATCCAAATTATTAAAATTTTAATGTTATGAAAGTAGATACAAAAAAAAACCGGCCAAGTGCGAGTCGGACTCGCGCACGAAGGGTTCCGTACCATTATCGCAAAAAAACGGCACAAAAATCACGTTTGTTGTATGGGAGCTTCCCTTGAATTTTAATTTTGTTAGGTTTTTAGTATTTGTTGTTATAGCGGCAACAGTAATACATCATCTTTGAAAATTTCAATTGTCTAGCTATCACGGTTCATGAGATACAGCCTGGTGACAGACGGACCGCGGAGTCTTAGTAATAGGGTCCCGTTTTTACCCTTTGGGTACGGAACCCTAAAAAACAATACAAAGTGAAAAATAACTTCAATTACGGAATCCTGATTTCGTTTCTTGGTGTTTTTTGACACCGACTGCCGAAATTGAAGTATGTTACACTTTGCAGTGTTTTTATTTGGAAGGTTGTAAATTTTTGTAAATTTTTTTTCGCTTTTTAATTTTGGTACATAACGGAGCAGTTCTATATAGTACCTATAATGCCCAAATTAATACCGGAATAGATTAACCCAATAACATTAAACTTAAACAATACCGCTGGAATGAGAGTGAGAGAAACAGGATGAACTGGGGGGTGACCATAAGCTCTTAGAGTAAGGTTATTTTGAGTGTGTGTAAGGGACAGATGTATATGACTTGTATATATCTGTCACTTACGCGATCTCAAAATAACCTTACTCTAAGAGCTTATGGTCACCCCCCTGTTCACACCTGCGTACCCCATTAGAGCCTACCAGTGTGATGTTATGTTATGAAATGGTGTAAACAATAATCATACATGTGATTGTAGCTATCTCGAATGATTTGCCGTCATTTACTGAAGAGTTCTGATGTATATCTCCGAATTTCTTCATCAGATCTTAATAAATGGTACCACATGACAAGAACCAGCTTTCAATTTAAAAAAGAATCAAGGAAATCGGTTCACCTAGTAAAAAGTTCTTAGGTAATACACAGAAAAAAATACCGGCCAAGTGCGAGTCGGACTCGTGCACGAAGGGTTCCGTACTTGGTAAATTGCGGTTTACGATTTATGATTTATTTAAAAAAAAAACTACTTACTAGATCTCGTTCAAACTAATTTTCGGTGGAAGTTTACATGGATATGTACATCATATATTTTTTTTAGTTTTATCATTCTCTTATTTTAGAAGTTACAGGGGGGGGACAAACATTTTACCACTTTGGAAGTGTCTCTCGCGTAAACTATTCAGTTTAGAAAAAAATGATATTAGAAACCTCAATATCATTTTTGAAGACCTATCCATAGATACCCCACACGTATGGGTTTGATGATTTTTTATTTTTTTATTTTCAGTTTCAAGTATGGGGACCCCCAAAATTTATTGTTTTTTTTCTATTTTTGTGTGAAAATCTTAATGCGGTTCACAGAATACATCCACTTACCAAGTTTCAACAGCATAGCTCTTATAGTTTCGGGAAAAAGTGGCTGTGACATACGGACGGACAGACAGACAGACAGACATGACGAATCTATAAGGGTTCCGTTTTTTGCCATTTGGCTACGGAACCCTAAAAATACAGTCGAATTGATAACCTCCTCCTGTTTGGGAAGTCGGTTAAAAAAAGGAACAGTGGTGGCCCAGTGGTATCGGCCGCGACTTACAAGTTGTAGGTCGTGGGTTCGAACCCAGGCAGGTGCTTTACTTTGTGTAAAATATTTCTTCACCACTGCTCTCAAAACGGTGAAGGAAAACATCGTGAGGAAACCGGCATGTCCTAGAACCAAAAAATCGCGCAGCTTGACGCACTAGAGTCGATCGAAAAGCGAGCCAAGAGACTCATCGGTGATGAGGCGCTGGTCAAGTCAAAGCTTGTCTTGAACATCGTCGCCGAGTTGCCAGCCTGTCGTTTTTTTATCAGTTACATTTCGGGGAGTGTGTGATGGAATTGCACGATTTAATTCCACCTAGCCCGTTTCATCATCGGACTACCAGGCGTACGGCGATGCTTCATCGATACATGGTAGACATCCCACCCATACGCACAAAACGTTTTGGGAACACTTTTATTATGCGTACAGCTAAGGAGTGGAATTCCCTGCCGGGGTCTGTGTTTCCCGATAGCTACAATCTAGGGGTCTTTAAGTCAAGAGTGAATAGGTTATTTCTAGGCAAGCGTGTTTCACCGTCGACCACATCATCGCTTACCATCAGGTGAGATTGTGGTCAAGCGCGAACCTATAGGTTATAAAAATAAAAAACATCCACCAACCCGCACTGGGCCCGCGTGGTGGATTACGGCCCATTCGTGGCAACATTAAAAGGCTGATAATGATGATGATGATGATATAAAATTAATAGGAAATATGAAATTAATTTATTTGACCTTATTCAAAGAACTGGTAGATCAAAGTCCGAGGTATATTATACATATTTTAAACGGGGCACTCTCTTAAAGAAATTGGTATATTGTAGTCTCCTCTTGGCTAAATAATAACAGCCGCACTGGTCGATTATCAAGGTTAAGCAACGCTTGACGAGGTCGGTCCGTGGATGGGTGACCATTACAAACATATCGAGTTTCCTCCGTGCCTCGGAAAGCACGTTAAGCCGTTGGTCCCGGCTGTCATTGGAAGATCTTTGACAGTCGTTACGGGTAGTCAGAAGCTTGAGATCTGACACCAGTCTAGCCAATGGGTACCGTGTTACGCAGTTACTGGGTTGTGGAGGTCAGATAGGCAGTCGCTCCATGTAAAACACTGGTACTCAGCTGAATCCGGTTATACTGGAAGCCGACCCCAATATAGTTGGGAAAAGGCTAGGCAGATTGATAGCCTAACGGTTTTAAAGTAAGTAGGTACTCGTGTAAAGTGAAATTTAGATTTACGGACGTCAACTGAATACCCACTCATTTAAAAATAGGTAAAGTCTTTGAGTCAAAAGTTGGAGATTTCATTTACGGTGTTGTAGTACTGAGGTTCACTTTGGTCTGCAGGGTGATTAAGAATGAAAAGATGCGTGTGCTGCGAATGATGGTTTATTGCGACTGTCCTTACAAATAGTTTTTAACTTGTTATATTAGGTTACTACACACACATGCAAAATCGTCTCTCAGACACATAAACTAAACACAACATTCCGCCCACCAAAGGGCTCTAAAAGGCCCTTTGATAGAAATACATTATAACATCTAGCTTAGGGTATAATATACCAATTACAAATACTGAATTTAAAGATTAGATAAGATTTTACTTTAAACATTATTAATCAGTATGGTCTATTGGTAAAGGGCATAATTTATTAACAGCTCGTTGGACTACGTTATCACCACTTTTCACGCTGTAAACTCTTGTCATGCCATCGGCGCCTGGATGCTTATCCACAATACGTCCTAACACCCATTTGCCTGGAGGTAAATTATCATATTTAATCAGTACAACCGCACCAATATCGAATTCAGGAATCTGTTTAAGCCATTTGGGTCTCTGCTGCAAACGAGATAAATATTCGCTTTGCCATCTCCGCCAAAAGTGTGACAATAGTTGTTGCATATGCTGCCAACGGGATAACCGGTGCATAGGTATTCCGTCTAGGTCAGGGTTGGGAATTGTTATGGGAGCTTCGCCGATTAAAAAGTGCCCTGGAGTCAATGGTGTAACATGATCTGTTTCGGTTTCATCAATGGGACTTAACGGCCTTGAATTTAGGCAGGCCTCTATTTGGCACAGCAAGGTAGACATTTCTTCATACGTTAAATGGGAAGTCAGTACTCTTTTCAGATGGTATTTCAACGATTTAACACCTGCCTCCCATAAACCTCCCATGTGAGGGCTATAAGCAGGTATGAAATGCCACTGTGTGCCATCAAGGGCAAGTTGCTCCGCAACTGGTCCGTCAAGTTGTAATTGGGCTTCAATCCAAGCATTAGCAAGTTCCTTATTAGCGCCCACAAAGTTGCGACCCTGGTCACTCCACAAATGGGCACATTTCCCACGCCTGGCGACAAATCTTCGAAAAGCCCCAATGAATGATTCAGATGTAAGGTCGCCAGCAAGTTCTAAATGGATAGCTTTCGTAGACATACATATAAATAGACATATATATGCCTTGGAGGTCTTCACTCCTCTGCCCTTTGACATCAAAACCTGGAAGGGTCCCGCAAAGTCCACGCCGCTATGAAGAAATGCTCTAGATGGTGTCACTCGAACTTTCGGTAGGTCTCCCATTAGTTGGGTCTTATTTGCAGCACTTTGTTTGGCGCAGACCAAACATTTTTGCAGCTTAGTCTTTACCAAGTTCTTCGCCCTCAAGATCCAAAATTTTGAACGTAAATAACCCATCATTAGTTGTACTCCACCATGTAACGTCTTCAGATGGGCGTCTTCTACTATGAGGGCAGCAAGGGCATTATTGATATCTAAGATCATTGGGTGTTTGCCATCTTCATCTAAATCGGAGTGTCTCAATCTTCCACCCACCCTGAGTATATGTTCGTTGTCTAAGAAAGGGTGTAAAGTCTTCAGTCTACTTTCTCTTCTTACTGATTTATTTTGAATCAAACTGTGAATCTCATCTTCAAAACTATTTTTCTGAATAAGCTTAACACAGGTCTTCATTGCATCATTCAACTCACTTGTAGTCATTGCCATATCCTTGTTCTCCATTTTCCGGCCTTTCAGAAATCTCTTAACGTACGTCACTGTCTTTAATAGCTCAGTCAGGGTTTCGAATTCCTCAAATCTTGTGGCCAAGCCTTTAGAGGTTTCAGTATCCATTTTGATATTGATTTGAATGGTTTGTATCTTTTCTAAATTTGTGAGCAGGCTACTAGGTCTAGTGTATGGTATATCTTCTCCTTTTAACCACTGAGGACCTTCCCACCACAAATTATTTTCTTTCAGGTTTATTAATGAAATTCCTCTTGAAGCTGGATCTGCAGGATTTTCCTGGGTTGTTACATGATACCAGTTATTTCCTATGTTGTCAAGAACTTCGACAACTCTGTTTCGTACAAAAGTATGCCATCTCATGGGGTCCCCAAATAGCCAGGACAAGACAATTGTTGAATCAGTCCAGGCGAAAATGTTTTTGGGTGGTATTCTAGTGGCTTCCTTCACTTGCTTTAAAAGCCTAGATAGCAACACAGCCCCGCACAGCTCGAGACGCGGCAACGACACAGGTTTAATCGGAGCTACTCGCGTTCTTGCCGCAATTATGTTGGTCTTAATTTCACCGTTGTCCTGACGCACACGACTATAGGCAACCGCTGCATAAGCTTTAGTTGAAGCATCACAGAAGCCATGAACAGTCACGTTTGGCAACAAATTTGATTGGGTATATAGCCATCGTTTAACTTCAAAGTTATTTATTTCGTGAAAGCTCCTTCTCAAGGATAGCCACTCCTCTGCTATTTCTGTGTCAATCTCTTCATCCCAGGTAATAGCTTGCAGCCATAGTTTTTGTATAAGCAGCTTTGCAGGCAATATAGCAGGTGCCAACCAGCCGAGCGGATCAAACAACCTTTGAATATCCCCCAAAATTATTCTCTTCGTAATCTTCTCAGCTGGACTTGGTAAGTTTAATTTGTATTGGAAAACATCCTTTCCCATGTTCCAGCTTAAGCCTAGGGCTCTGATAGTGCCGTCAATTGTGATATCCACATTAGCATGACAACTTCTTAGAGAAGGATCAAATTGTCTTAGGAATTCAGCGCTATTTGAACACCATTTTTGAAGAACAAATCCTCCATTTCTTAAGACAGTGTCAATATCTTTGGCTAATTTAATCGCTTCTTCTAGCGTATCTTTCCCAGACATCAAATCGTCCATGTAAAAATCTTCCCTAATCACCTTGGCAGCGTCAGGATAGTTCGCGCCTTCATGGTCCGCTACTTGTTGCAAGGTTTTAACAGCTAGATATGGAGCAGACGCGGTACCAAAGGTGACTCTCGTCATTCGGTAATCCGTTACTGGATCTTTGGGATCGCCGCGCCAAAGAACTCTTTGAAGGTCTCTGTCTTCCTTGCTGACGTAAATTTGGAGGTACATTTTTTGAATGTCCGAGACAAAACAAACTCTCCTCATTCTCCATCTAATGATTAAACTCCTCATATTTTCTTGTAGCTGCGGTCCAACTAATAATTCATCATTTAAAGATATACCGTTCTTTCCTTTCTGTGATGCATTGAACACTGGTCGTACCTTTGTTGTTTCTTTTTCTTGTTTTACTATCGCATGATGTGGTAGATATACTGCTGGTTTCTCTATTTCATTTCTAGGTACTTCTTCCATGTAATTCATTCGTTTGTATTCTTCCATTACTTTCACGTACTCTAATTTTAACTGGTCGTTTCTTTCAAATCGTTTTTCTAGTTGATACAGCCTTGTCGCTGCTATGTCTCTGGTTTGTCCATTAGGTGATAATATTTCATTTTTCTTTTTAGGTAGTGTCACCATATATCTCCCGTCATTTGCTCTGGAATGTGTTCTATGGTATATGTCTTCACATTTTCTCTCTTCCAAGGTTAGTACACCTTTGTCTTCAGTTTCCAGTTCCCACATAGTTTTTAGCAGGGTGTTGAGGTCTAGATTAAGGTGCATGACGGTAAAATCATGGTCTTTCTTCATATTTTGAATTTTACCGAAGAGGATCCAACCCAGGCTGGTATTTTGTGCACATGGTGTGCCTGGTGGGCCCTTGATTAATTCACCCTTTAAGATCTGAGCACAGACTTCGACACCTAGCAACATGTCTATCCGTCCTGGTTGATTAAATCCAGGATCTGCTAAGATAAGTCCCTTTAAATGTGCCCAATTGTTTTTAGGCAGTTTCTGTGAAGGTAGTTGTGCAGTGAGTCGCGTTGACATTATGTATGCCTTAGTTTTAATCTTAAAGCTGTCGTCGTGTTTAGACAAAATCTCGATGTCAGTTGCGAATTTTACTGCAGTCTTCGTTGAACCAATTCCTGTAATTGTACCATGCACGGGGGTTCTTTTGAGACATAGTATTTGGGCAGCTCGTTCACTGATAAACGTTGCCTGAGAACCCTGATCCACCAGAGCTCGTAACATGGTGGTTCGTCCGGTTACATCTCGCACTGGTACAAGAGCAGTGGCCAAGAGAGCAGTGGCAGCATGTGTTGTATGGAATGATGATAGCTCAACCTTTGGTTCTTCAGGGACTGTACTATTGAAGATTCCTTCGTCTTGAAGTTCCCCATGATTTGCTTGAATAACATCTGGTTTGGTAGGGGTGGGCGCCGGCGCGCTTGAATGTACTAAGGTGTGGTGGCGTTTATTACACTTGCGACAATTCATATTCAACCGACAACGTATAGCATGATGTCCGCCGGCAAGGCAATTAAAACAAAGCTTGTTTTTCTTCACGACTTCACATCTTTCATTGGGTTCTAGTTTTGCAAAATCCCTGCAGTGGCTCAATGTATGACTTTCTTCGCATAGTATGCAATTATTTGCTGGTGTAGTCTCTGACGTTGCTAAGTTGACAGAGGTACTTTTAGGTTTCTCCTTTGATGGCGGGGCGACAAGTTCCAGGGCGCGAAACTTTGTTTGTAAAAACTTTACTAAATCTTCCCACGTAGGCAGCTCGTCCATATCCTCTCGGTAAGAATATTCCTCCCAATCACGGTGTGACTCTGGGTCCAATTTCTGAACCGTCAGAAATATAATTATTGGATCCCAAGAATCAGTAGAAATATTAAGATTCTTTAGGCCCTTTACACATTCATTTGTAACATCCAATAAAGATTTAATGTGAATAGCCGTTTGACTGGGAATCTTCCGTTGGTAAAATAATTTCTTTAAAAGAGAATTCACTATAATTCTTTTATTTCCATAACGTACGCTCAGTGTGTTCCAGGCTTGCTCATAATTGGTTTCAGTGATCTGAATATGTTTCAACAGAGCGTGGGCTTCGCCAGACATACTGCTTTTCAAATAATGCAATTTTTGTACATTACTTAAAGACGTATTTTTGTGCACTAATGAAAGAAATAAGTCTCGAAATGCTGGCCATTCATCATACACTCCGGTAAAAGTAGGTAGCTGTATTCTCGGTAACTTAACTTGTCCTTCTAAGAACGAGCTTCCCTCCATTGGTTTCACATGCGAAAATGTGTATAATAAATCTCGCAAATCGGCCAGTATACATGAATATAAATCTTCGTATACAAAATAATCCTCATTAACAAAATAAGAAATATTGGACCTTTTCTCCTTTGGTACACATTTAATGAAGTCTTGATGAGCGCTCCTGAACGTATCCCAGTATTCACCAATTGATTGTATACGGGTCTCAATGTAACCCTTGGTTAGTCTTTGTTTGGGGCATTTTTTAAGGTTGGTTTGCGCCTTTTGCAACAACAATGCAGTATCTTCCAGTATGGACAAACACTGCTCCGGTGTAGGTGCAGTCATCTTAGTATTATTAATATATACTCGTATTTTCTTCTAAAACACTTTACAAACAAATCACTGTCAATATTTTTACGTAAAATTTTGCACAAACAAAGTTATTAGGAGCAGGTTCCTTATCTAAGGAATGTTGTTTTGCACTCGATGAATAACGTCTTTGGTCGCACTCTAATCCGGCTCGAAGGACCATATGTTGTAGTACTAAGGTTCACTTTGGTCTGCAGGGTGATTAAGAATGAAAAGATGCGTGTGCTGCGAATGATGGTTTATTGCGACTGTCCTTACAAATAGTTTTTAACTTGTTATATTAGGTTACTACACACACATGCAAAATCGTCTCTCAGACACATAAACTAAACACAACATACGGCTAACAATAAAATTGTTTCACACTTAACAAAAGGAGCGGAAGTTAAATGAAAGTACATTCTTGATTAGAACTTCATCTTTGAAAACTGAAATAAAAGGAAATAACGGTTCTATAGACCCTATCCTTATCTTGAGGACTCAAATACAGACGAAGTTCTGTTCTTGTCTTAAGGTTACACTAGTCGAAAATTCTTCCATACAAACGTAGTCTAGCGATTACTCCACTGTTTGACGATGTACGTTCAAAATTAATCTTATCTTAAATTATATCAATGTGCTTCATCATTATCTAGCCCAGTATGTAAACAAAAATGTAAAAAATATATATATATGAAAGTTATGAGCGTCGGAAGTTCCATATTTCAACACAAATTTTAACGCCTCTTTGGGCGGAAATAAATACCATAACAAGAAGGAAAATTGCAAAACGGCCTCCATACAGGAATAGATTAGTAATTCAACAATGCAAATAATTTTATTTTCAAAATATACATTTAGTAGTTTTTTCATGATATCTAGACTCCCAAAGGTCTGTTAATTAAATTTCGCGCGCTCGTTTTCGTCCTAAATCATCATCCATTTCGATACAAATTTGCAAAAGTGCTAATTCGTACGCGAACTAGCTTCTTACAGCTCATCAAAGCATCTATCTCTTTCGCACGTGTTGTCGGATGAGATAGCATGCATTTTAACCCCGCGCACATAATAGTTCGTGCCGTCGACTAGGGGAACCTTAAGGCGCTATGTACGCCCCAATGTTAACGCAGTACTGGCCGTGCGCCCGCTCGATGCCAAAATATCAATATTGAACCTCCTTTTGAACAGTTTTGTTTGTAAAATATTATTTGATTTACATATTATGCTATGTTAGTTATGAAGAAATTCCAGCCGTCAATTTTTCTGTGTAAAAATATTTTAAACATCCAAGTTGTTTTGGAGGAGTTTCCAAAAGTTGCGAAAAAATATCGTTTTGTTAATTATTTTTTTAAAGCAAAACTATTAGTTACACGAGAAAACCTTGTGTTCAAAATTATGTACATACATCAATAATAAATATATATTTTAACCTAGCCGTTACTAAGGAGTATGCTTTAGAAAGTTACCGTTTTACGGCACTAAGGGGCATGTAGGCCCTTAATAACCTAGGTCAGTGTTTCCCAAATTTGGAAACATGGGCGTTCGCCGAACGTCGAATAACCCGTACGCCAAGTTCGCCAAGGCCTTCGTTTCGTTGCAATTATTTTTATACACCGCTGACAACGGTGAAAGAAAACATTGTGAGAAATTCTGGACTTATAAACCAACTTATTATAAGTATTGCTCCATTTGTGTAATTGCTGCAAGGTGTTCCAATGCGTGGATAAATAAATAGTATACCAGTTAGGCATGTCACAATATTAAAATCATGTTGATTTGACTATTTCAGTGATTACTGATTCTTAAATTTTATTTAGCCATACGTTGTTCATTTTCGTATTCGGAATAGCCACAGACCAGCTTGTATCAATTTCAATTCTAGTGCTTAGGGATTTACCGTTACCGCGGGCTAATCCAAAGCGATTTTTTTTCGAAAAGGCATTTTCTATCATAAGCTCTTGTTGTTTAAGATGCAAAATGCTTTAGTGGTTCGATAAGATTGAGAAACGCTGGCCAAGGTAATTGCCAACTTGGGGTACAGTACAAATTGCGATTTGTCGTAGTAACACATGCTCCTAAGCCGTTCTATATATTTTCGAGTCACAATTGCGGTATAAATTACCTTCCGTAAGCCTCCGAACGTTCATTGGTTGTACGTGTGGCACGTGGCACACTTTGTGAATATTATTCACTATTCTTCATTCATTTTCCGACACTTGCCCGCTGTAAGTGGAAAATTTGCCTTATTAATACCTTTTTCTTCCTGCTTTCTGTATGCATATTATGTTCAGATAATTGAATTTAAAGCCACTGTATGCTGTTGTGCGTTAGTGTTAGTGTAACATATTACTGTTGTATGTTAGTATTCTGATTGGTTTTGATCTGAACTGCGGCCTTCCAATATACTAACAGAATTTGGTTTGGTGTGGTGGTATCTAGTTAATTCCGAACATTCGAGGGTGTAGGTATAGACGAATCCTTCATGCAAACTTCGAAGGTTGTGTTTGGTACCTTGAATACTGGTTACGCTTC
>CATKRY010000050.1:0-29674 GCA_949775005.1 Orthosia gothica
AGCATCGCCACTTCGCTTGAGTCCAACCGGCGCACATACGGGTATTTGATACAAAAAACTGGCCAAAACCTTTTTTTGGTAATTTTGGGTCAATTGTGCCTCCTAATTATTTTTCATATTAATTTTAGTATAACCCAATCATTTCTATACCCTTTTCTCCAAAGGGACTTAGGGGAGAGGGGGGCATAGTGGGGTATTTAAGACTCAAGCACAGCTACAAGACAAAATATTATGATTACTCCGCAAATTTTAACTCAATATCGTAGTTTAACTCATTGCGAATGACTATGGATATATTATTCTCGATCACGATAAGAAATCTACGTTATGTGAATACATAAATGTAAAATGGCATTTGCCCCGCTATGCCCCATATATGGGGGTAAAGCGGGGCACCCTATGGGGCATTGTGGGGTATACTAATTCGAAATTAAAAATATGGATTCCAAACTTAATAGTCTTTATTTTATAACTCCTAAAGAACTACAAAACTACGTCATAAACTTCTATTTTAAAACTATAGAAACAAATCAACGTTACTAAATAATTGTACCGCTTCTGTTGTGTTCAGGGCGTGTTATCACCCTGCAAATTAGCTTCATCGATTAAGGATACCTAATCAGGCTCAGGATTGTCTGTAGTTTCTGCGGGTGCAAAGTCTGCATCAGTTAATATTCCTACCTGCCTTTTACCACAGGAAGCCAAGATTTTAGAGTGACTTTCAGGGACTGTCGACACACCTTTCTCGACAACATTATATATCCATTGTGGAATAAGCTTATGTTCGCCGTAAATCTTTTCTAAAAGTTGAAAGAAATTACCAACGGAAACTATATTGAAACCCATAGTCCTGGCTGCTGATGTTGGTTCAGGTTTTCTATAGCTGATATCTGGATGTCTTTTAAGCAATCCTTTCAACCAATCTATCTAGCCGTCTGGCTAGATAGATTGGACTCTTCGAATCAAATCTATGAGGTATTCTATTTTTTTTGCCACTTCAAAAGCCAGTTTTTGTATCTCACGCGAAGTCAGTCCATGAAATCGTGCTTTCATCAATTTTATGTACCTATTCTATTAGTTCTGACTCTTGATCACTCTCTCACTCAGCAGGCAAAACACTATGAACATCTATTTTCATTCCTTTCATTGATCATGAATGCTGATCTATACCTAGTTTTTTTTTTATATATGCGGACCATATTCTGAAAAGAAAAGAAAGAAAATATAGAAACACATAAAAAAGCAATTTGATTCCCTTTAAAAAGTTACCCGCCTTAGTTGCCTAAAAAAGAGGCAAAGTGGGGTACTTTCAAACCATACCCTACTATGCCCCTTTTAATGTACCCCACTATGCCTCAGTGTTACTTTTTAAACAAAACATAAACTGACAACATCTTACCTCTTTCACAAACAATCTTGAATTTTTGGTTACGAAATCCGGATGGCACTGCTACAAAATGAAATATTAACCACCAAAATACACACAAAGGATTAGGAAACAATTGCTGTTTAATTTGACGCGTTTTTTTAACGAAAACACTACTTTTTGAGTTTTTGTTTACGGAGCATAAACGGCTGTCAAAATGGCGTGGATCGTATTTGATGATCACGTGCCGACTGACGACCAATCAAATCGAGCCATTTAAAACTTTGTACGGCGTTTCGTTAGAGCTGTCAGAGGGATTCCCCGTTATGCCCCGCTACCCTACTATGCCCCCCTCTCCCCTACGTGTGAAATAAAATCGAAATAAAATAAAACATTATTTTCTATTTCAAGCATTATGGTGATTTATTTGTACAATAACTAATAAAAAAAGCATTTAAAAATACACAATGATTTAAAAATAACGCTTACTTTTTACATAACCTTACAAAATACATAAATGAAAAGCTATGTACAAACTGTAATTTACATCGAAATAAAAGTTAAATATACATTTTCTTGTAATATTTACAGAGAAACTTATACAGCTAATATTCTTCAGACTCGCTATCGCTATCTGCTTGATCAGTACTAGTGCCCGGGTCAGCATTATCAGTGTCAGTGTCCGCGGGACACTCGTATTCAACTTTAAGAAATTGTAGAATTTCTTGCGATAGTGGTTTCCTGTTCCTTTTGAATTGCATTCTGCTGCTGCTACTAAGAAAGACATCAGAGGTCAGAAGAAGGCGGTTCATGACATCTTGGAGGCAATTCTTTCGCGAAAACTTTCTTGCAAAGTTTTGCCTGTATAGGCGGAAATGTTTATTCCGCGACTCAGCTGCCTCCTCTGATAATTGTCCAATCGGCAAAAGAGCATGTTTGATTACCAAAGCCCCATGACACAAAACTTTATGCAAAGTTGGCGTCATGGGGTGCCAGTTGTATAACTGCACATATAGTTCGGCTGTTGACTTCAGAAACACCGAAAATTTTTCCGTGTCAATAGAGAACCCACTCGAAATAACTTCTAGAATCAACTTGAGGTTCTTAAGGAAGTTTATATCAATCCCTGTTATTGAGGCAGTTGTTACAGGATCGGCAAAGAATCTCCTAGAAGTATTTCCATCGTTAGTATTTCCAAAGCCAGCTTTCGGCACGTCTACAAGCAAGCCCATTTGCTCTCGAAAGGCCTCTTGAATCTCTTTCTTTTTATCTGCCGAAAGCTGCTTTTCCTCCTTGTTAAGCCTCCATTTTTTGATAGGTAGTTTGTAGGCTATATGGAGACATGTTTCGAGAAATCTAATCCGAGCGTGCAATATTGATAGTCCAAATTTGAGCGAGTTCGAATCTATCAAACTTTCGTCGGTTTTAAGATTGTTGAAATCTTTGCTGGTCTGCTTGCATATGTAGCACTTCATTGTTGACGTGGTATTAGTTGCGGCATTGCACACTTTACCATCTACCATTGTAAGCACAAGTGTGTGCGACACCTTTATGACTTTATTGTCAGCCTCAACTTCAGTGGGGTTTATGTTTTGTGCCTGGTTTTCAATGTGTGCTATTTCGGATCGAGTCACTTCATTATTTTCATGCACAAACTGAATCCTTATAGGACGGCAAAATCGGCAAGATGAAGGAGCTGGATTCTGCCACCAAATCTTCAGTTGGCCATTCACATTACTTGTCAGTCGTAGGGGTACTAATGAGCTTATAAAAACATGGGCATCGGAGCCTGACTCATCTTGGAATTTTTGTTTAAATTCTTGTGCTTTCGAGCCATCACATCCCCATTTGCAAATGAGTTCCATATTCTGCCCTTCAATTTCTGTTGCTGTCATTAACACTTTCTGGAGGTACAGGCAAAGGCGTTGAGTGGTGTGGTCAAGAAGATCTTGTAAAGTAATTTCTGCTATCGATTCGGAGACAATAGATTTAGGATAGCACTCTGTTTTCGCTCTCTGTAGGAGAGAATAACAGGGGTATATATCCTCCTGCCCATCTCTTATCACATTATATTGTTTGCGCGTTAGGTCGGCTTCCACGTATTTAATCAGTGCTTGTGTTATCGTTAACTTGCCGCTTTTTGAACTTTTGTCGGCTGAACTTATGATTTTGCGGAATCTAGTGGCTCGTCTCGGAGTCGCTGAAGCCTGTTTTATTATTTGAGACAAATCATTGTTGCCTGCGGCTCGTTCACTCATCACAGCAGCATACGTCAACTCTTCATGCGATATTTCTGATCTCACTTTCTCTGTTTTGCGCCTTTTGCTTCTTTCACTACATTCTTGGAATTCCTTAAGAGGTCGGCCGGGTTTATTGTGTCGCCAAACAGGTAGAGAAATTTTTTCTTTAAGCCATTGTTCATTCGTTTTTCGGAAACGACATTCTTTGTAGCTTGCTGAGGTCCATTTTAGCTTGTAATGATGTTTAAATGATTTTAAGCAATGGCGGAGTACTTTAGTTTTGTCCTCGGGGCATTTGGTCATTTCAATTAGTTTATGCTCAAGAAAGTCCAGTTTTTTATCTAAATTTTTGTAGTCGCACTGTTTTATTACGTTAAACATATCCTCTCTTGTTATTGTCATCGATGACTCATCATAAGGACCTGCCAACAAGAAAAAATCTATGTTAAAATCAAAGAAACACAAAGTGTTGTTTTTTTTTCGAAAAAAACCTATTTTTGTTCAGAGGCTATAATTCATAGGGGCGGAAAGAGGCGGAAGGTTTTTCTCTTGATATGAAATCTAGAAGGTTCAAAGAACACGATTATGTATAAACTTTAGCTTAACTATGTTTATCTGATACTTAATTTGACGAAGGAAACCTATTTTACGTGTTTTTTTTTGCATAAAAATACTCATGACTTTATGGTACAATTAAAGAATGAAAAAGTGATCCTAACAGTAGCACAATAGATTCAAAATAAAGTTCATACCTGTGCCTGAAGATTCCATGATGGTTTTTGGGGTTTGCACTAAACACAACAGTATGATTAGTCTTAAACAGCAATTGAAATTTGCGAGCGCCGAGAAAACAAACGTGTCACTAGCACAACAGATGAGTTCCGACTGACGTTGAGGGCGCATGGAGCGCTCTAGCCCCTTCTGGGTACCGGTTTCTTAATGAATAGAGTGTCCCATTGTTAAAACATAACAAAGGATAGCTGCGCGGTTACTATTGTAAAAATGACTTTTGGCCAGTTTTTTGTATCAAATACCCGTATGTGCGGCGCTGCTCCGGTGGGCATTGGTGCAGTGGCCTGATGATTCTGCAAAATATAAAATAATATTTTACTGCTACTACATATAGCTTACATAAAATAAAACTTATTTATCTTAGAATTCTCAGCTGCTGGCAGGACTAAAACTAAAGTTTATCAACTACTAGCTGACCCCCACGGCTTAGTTCCTGTAAACTGGCTACCTACTTACAGTATAGTTCTCGCCAAACTGGGATGCCCTGAAGATGGCTTTGCGATGCACAAGGCACGGATCAGTGCTGTTTTTTATGAGATTTACTACTGCGCAGCCATTGTAGCCAACTTCAGGGCGGCCAAGAAGTTTGGCGAGGACTTTACTTACCCTACTACCTACTTTCACTCTAACCAGATTCAGCTGAGTACCAGTATTTGACATGGAACATGATACCCAATATTGGCAAGACTGGTGTCACATCTCATATTTTAGTCCCATAGTAATAATTCACATAAACACTTCTTGGTCTTGCAAGACAGAAAGTAATTTACATACTACTTTTAATACTAACTTTTATTACTTTCAATAGCAAATCAAACACTACTTACACATAACTGTGCACCAGGAGCGGCTCGGTCCTAAAAAAAAATGTCATTATGATCATGCTACCAAGACAGATTTACTATGAAATTAACTATAATTATTCCTATGATTCGATTTAAAATGCCCAAAGCTCATAACTTTAAACCATATTTAGTCAAAACAAATCACTATAATATCATTGAGTGAAGTAGGTAGGTCATTCCTCCATTCATAGGCCTCCATTCCAAC
Source organism: Orthosia gothica (assembly GCA_949775005.1). Lineage (NCBI taxonomy): Eukaryota > Metazoa > Arthropoda > Insecta > Lepidoptera > Noctuidae > Orthosia > Orthosia gothica. The sequence continues at coordinate 5,449 of CATKRY010000050.1, forward strand.
TTAAAGTAATTGGACACCCTTAAGTATTAATTTACTAATCAACAAGTCATACGTACTCGCTGGGATCCGCCATCGTGGTCCTGAACTGCTGCGTCTCCTCTGTACTTGCCCCCTGAGGCAGTCAGTGACGCTAAAAAGGAAAAGTTCACTCAAACCATGCAAGAAGAAATTAAATTAGATGTTAGAGGTATACTCATAACCAGATTAAGCAGTTTCATTAGTATGCCCAAAGCCTCAAACACACTCCGGTAGCTGCCACACCATGTTAGTAAAACACTTCACCACATAAACATCAACCCTCACAGAAGTTTACTAGAATCATCAACATCATCATACCATCGTGATCATCAATTTATGGATACGCCTGTAAAACATAAAATCCAGTTGAACCTTTCTGCAGTTTAAGATTTGAAACTTGGTGAACCACGATATAAAAGATGTAGGTAGATAGATATAGTTCGCAATAATTGCCAATGAACTTACCTATTTAAAAGGTTCCCCATTCTAGTTTACTACTAGTAGTACTCGTAGTCTGCCTACCCTGTAAAATACAATAGCAAAGTCAAAAATCCAGTTTTAAATGGACACTTGGACACACAAACAATTTTAAACTTACGTTGCGACTTCGCTAACTTCGATTGAATTGAAATACCCAGTGAGTCCCAGTGTAATAATCTTTGGATTGAAAACTTTTTGACAGACGGAACTAAAGTACCAATATTCAGACAAATAATCTTTAGTTGATTTCCTGTTTCGTTTCCCACTAATTATACTTACATAATGAATTATTAACTGCCCGATACCGATAGACTAATCCTTTTTGTGTATTCATTTTTAATTTTTTCTTTATTTATATACAAACGTGTGACGAAATAGATAAAAAACCAGCTATGTGCTAATTTGACTTCCGTTTTGTCTTAATCGGAGCAAACATCTAAAAGTTTTCTAGAAAGATAACAATAAAGTAGGTAGTTTGGGTGGTCTTTGCAAACTAACACTGTACACTAATATTGTAATATAATTAAAGTCAAATAATTTATTTTGGCTAATTGAAAGTATTAAATAAATTTGTTACTTCCTTTACTCTAAAGATAATCGCACCGCTAACTTCCGTTTCCACACTTGCTGTTTCATTGCTTCTTTTTAAAATAAAAGTAGTGTGTAACTAAAGATACACATAAATTTTTTTTTATTTAATACCTATGTATCATTATCACCCTATTATAGTAATAATAGTGTAATATCTTCACAATAGTAGTAGTAAAACCTTTACGAACGAACATTCTTGGTATGAATAAACCTCAATAGATGGCGTGCGTAACAACTAACATTAAACACATGATTTCTGTATGTATAAGTACATATATATTTACTCATTTGCAATACTGGCATTTCTCCAATTTATTTTCGACAACCCTTACAGCTTACTTACCTATGGACTCGGTAATCGGGTTCTGGGCATGAATACAAGTCATCTATAGCTACTTATAACGACGACTCGGATCCGGAAATTATTTTTCGACCCGTATGCTGGGTGCTGGGCAACGAAAGTGGCAAGAGATAATTGTCAAAAAGTTTTTTTTGGCGCCACCCCGCGCCCACCACAACGGCAACATCGCACGACAGCGAAAATATTGCGTAGTAATATATACTTGCTTTACTTACCAGTTAATTTCATTTCCCCGCTAACTTTTTCCAAGCATTATTATTGGAATGTTTGTCACTATAATTTTTAGCTTTTGGATTAAATAGGCATTCATATTTTTGCACCAGGTAAATTAATTTTTCGTCCGAGTCCATTGTGATTAACACTGACGACGACGTGTGACGAAATAGATAAAAAACCAGCTATGTGCTAATTTGACTTCCGTTTTGTCTTAATCGGAGCAAACATCTAAAAGTTTTCTAGAAAGATAACAATAAAGTAGGTAGTTTGGGTGGTCTTTGCAAACTAACACTGTACACTAATATTGTAATATAATTAAAGTCAAATAATTTATTTTGGCTAATTGAAAGTATTAAATAAATTTGTTACTTCCTTTACTCTAAAGATAATCGCACCGCTAACTTCCGTTTCCACACTTGCTGTTTCATTGCTTCTTTTTAAAATAAAAGTAGTGTGTAACTAAAGATACACATAAATTTTTTTTTATTTAATACCTATGTATCATTATCACCCTATTATAGTAATAATAGTGTAATATCTTCACAATAGTAGTAGTAAAACCTTTACGAACGAACATTCTTGGTATGAATAAACCTCAATAGATGGCGTGCGTAACAACTAACATTAAACACATGATTTCTGTATGTATAAGTACATATATATTTACTCATTTGCAATACTGGCATTTCTCCAATTTATTTTCGACAACCCTTACAGCTTACTTACCTATGGACTCGGTAATCGGGTTCTGGGCATGAATACAAGTCATCTATAGCTACTTATAACGACGACTCGGATCCAGAAATTATTTTTCGACCCGTATGCTGGGTGCTGGGCAACGAAAGTGGCAAGAGATAATTGTCAAAAAGTTTTTTTGGCGCCACCCCGCGCCGCACCACAACGGCAACATCGCACGACAGCGAAAATATTGCGTAGTAATAAATACTTGCTTTACTTACCAGTTAATTTCATTTCCCCCCTAACTTTTTCCCAAGCATTATTTTTGGAATGTTTGTCACTATAATTTTTAGCTTTTGGATTAAATAGGCATTCATATTTTCGCACCAGCCCGGCGAGCATGGCCTACTGTGACATCGCTTAAGTCACACTTTTAATCACAGTTTGGGCGATAAACTCATTTTGTCTGAAATGCTAGCACGGCGGCGTGAGATATTTTCTTGACTTGTGGCATAACTTCTTGACGTTTATTTTTTTCTTTTTCGGAAATTTTCCAATTTTATTGTAGTTTCGGTCTAACCTTGGCCATAAAAACCATTTATGTTCTGAGAAGCATAGCCCTACGACGCACTGTTGCCGAATTATGGGCCTCCGTATCTTATTTTATTTTGCATATTTCCAAAATCATATCTCGAAAACGGTATGTCCTAGGATAAAAATAACCAAAATTTAGCCCCCCCCTTTGCTACCCCCATGTTAGCAGCATCCCAACATGAATTACAAGTTTTTTTCTTTTACTTTGCTTGGTTTTCGACTCTGTCATGACAAGTTACGATAAAATATGTCATGTCTTACAATTTGTCATAAATGCTAGCACGGGACAACCATGTGACAAATTTACAGGCGCGACTTGCTTTTCTTGTTGTTGACTTCATAGTGCGACATAATTTGAATAGACGACCAAATAAAATAATACGTAAAAAAGTATGCCGTTCATACAGCTAAACAACTTTTTAATTTTGTTGGGAATAAATTAATATTTGACCCACGACCATAGACTTATGCACACTTTATTTTTCTTTGTTTGTTTGATAACATATTAAGTGTTTGTTAGAAAGATATATTTATTGTGAAAATTTTAATAATTACTAAAAAATATAATAGTTTGGACCAATACCGGTGGGCCCCTATTTTTTATATTTTAAATGGTTTTTGGGGATTTTATTTAAAAACATTTAAAAATGTAGAAAGCAAGAAGAATATGGTATAAAAGAAAATAATTATAAAAAAATAATCATAATTAAAATTAGAACAACAATAAAAAAATACAAGTATGAAAAAGTAATAATATAAAATTAATTAATAATCCTGTAACATTTCAATTAATTAATAAGCATTGATCACCAATTCACCATACACACAAAATGAATTTATTGCCATTTGGTGCTGTAATTAGAAGGCAAATGTATTTTTTTCAACTATAAAATTTTATCACCACCTCCGAACGAAAGTGATACATTTTTCTAAATCATCTGTCAAAATGTGACATTTGTGACAAAATGGGTGCGCCCGTATTAGCAATTAAGACCCGATGAGTCCCAAACAAAAGTCAGGAAATTTTCTCACGCCGCCGGTGCTATTATTTAGGACAAAATGGCGTTATCGCCCAAGTTGCGATGAAATGTGTGACTCAAGCCATGTCACAGTAGGCCGTGCTCGTCGGGCAGCAACAAGAAAGGCATGTTGCGCCTTTAAAATATGTCACATGTTTGACCCTTGCTAGCATTTAAGACAAATTGTAAGACATGACATAATTTATCATGTCATGTCACAAACGTCTTGGGTACGCCCATGCTCGCTAGGCAGGTAAATTAATTTTTCGTCCGAGTCCATTGTGATTAACACCGACGCAGGCCAATTTCCGACTGATGACGCGTTGGTTCGCTAGTGGGCGCGTGGATACACGAGAATGCGCGCGCACGCGCGCGCACCAATCAGCGTTGTTCGCGCGCAGGCGCGAATTCCGACGAATGCGCGCGTCTTTTTAAAATCTCCGAAGTAATGTGTGCGTTACGCTGTGGAGTTAAGGTTGAATTTGTTATGTTCAGTTTTGGATAGACGCTTCGATGCGCTTCAGACATGCGTTCAGACATGCGGGAATCGTGCGTTTACGAATCGCGCGGTTTCAAACCGCAAAATTGTGATGCTATTCAGACACGCGCGGTTAGTATGCGATTTCGTGCGGGTTAGCGTCAGTTTCAAAATGGAGGTCGACGAAGAAGTGTGTTTACTGTGGTTGCTCCTTAAAAAAAAGAAAAGAAAAAGGCGGTATTGGGTGCATCCAATATTACGTGACCGACTAGTACATGGCCAGTTCGTAACATTATATCCCAAATTAAGAATGTATGATAACAAATTTTTTGACTATTTGAGAATGTCAATAAAATCTTTTGATGAACTAATTGAACTGATCAGGCTTTCATGCTCTGAAACGCATTTGAGGCCAAGCGTGTCACCGGAAGAGAAACTCGTAATAACTTTAAGGTAAGATTTATTTATTGTTCTTCAAAATCAGCATAAATATTTTCTATAACTGTAGAGGACTGTGAGCCAGAACTAAATTGCGATGGTGACGGTGACGGTGCCGGAACAGGAGGAGATGATCCAGATGTAGTAAAATATCCTTGCGGGCTTGTATACTGTTGTCCTTGCCAATACGTAGGTGTGATCTGCTGAGTATTGTAGCGAACAGGGGGTGGTAAGCTTTGTCCTTTTTGTATCACTTGAAGTAATTCAATTTTGGTTGCTAAACGCCTATTTTCTGGTACTTTTCTGAGTTCTTTATATAACGACAAACAAAAGAGTTTGTCGTCATCTTGCTTGGTAATACTATTTTCTTGAAGTTCATTCTGAAAATGTTTTCGTGACTCGATACTTTTTTCTATTAAAACAGCTATTTTTTCTTCTGGCACTTGTGTTTTCTTACGTTTAGGGGGACGTATTTCAGTGGCTTCGATTGCATTGGCGTTTAGTTCACTTGTCTCCTCACTTTGCCTTACATTCTGTTCTTCAATATTAGTTGTAGTGTCTTTATTACTTACCCACTTGTCCGAACGGGTAAAATTTTGACGGCCGGTCATCTGACAGGGGCCGCGCGGGCGATTACGCGCTATCGGCGCGGCGTCACTAAAACGCCGATTTCTCGGAAGTTTTGTATGGGACCCATGTATAAAACTTATGTTGTTAGAATCGTTATGAAATAAGCTATCGTATTGTAAAGGGATTTATCCACTTTTACCTTGTAATGTATTTGTAAATGTTGTGTAAAGTCAGTGTAAAGGAAAATTTCTCAGGTTTGTGTACACAAATAAAAAAATATGACTGTTTTGCATTACAACAAAACAGGTATTATGTGTGGATGAAACACATGGTGTCGGGGAAGAGGCTGTTTGTAAATCTACCTTTATCTGATGATCCATGGTCAAAAACTTACCGAATTCTCCATGGTTTTATACCTTTCTCTTTCTATCCCATTGAGATTGTCCTTTTCTATCCCAGCGAGCGTGATGTCACGCTTGACAGGTTCCTGTCAACTCTCATAGGGTCTTCAGCTCACCAGCAAGAGCATTGCTGCGACACCATGTGTTTCATCCACACATAATACCTGTTTTGTTGTAATGCAAAACAGTCATATTATGTGCTATTGAAACACATGGTGTCGGGGAAGACCTGTTTGGTATCTGCTGGTGATACACACAAACGCTATGTTGAATAAATTATACAACTGTTCTGAAATAAAAATTAGTTTTATTATATCAGTATAAAACTAAGTAACAAAAAGGATCAAATGTCTCCTGAATGAACATAAACAAAAAACATATTCTTCTGTAATAATTAAATATCAAGGAACAAAAAGAAAAGAAATTAACTTAAAATATCTCACACTAAAATAATAATAATAAACATATTCCACTTTAATAAACATTAGAAAAATTTGAATGTAGTAAATCAACATTAGAATTAGCACTATCAACTTTATTTACTGGTCGACAGTAAAACTTTTGAAATGTTTTGATACTCTGCCAGTTTCCTCTGTTTAGTATTTCTTGAACTGGTCTATTTTCCATCCAACTCCTGGAGGCTACTGCTGACCGGATACTGCCCGGTGGAGCATCAATATTAACATCTTTAAAAATACTACGTATCCACCCTGCAATCATAGTTCTTGAAGCAGGTTTTAATTGCCCTGATAATGAAATAAAAAGACTTGTTACAGTTTTGTCTGCTCTTCTTCTACTTGTAGATTTTTTTATAAGGTTGTCAATGTGTTTAACTGGGCAGACGTGATGATCTGGGTGTTTCCGCAACACCCAACCAGACTGTCTGTATGAATTTGAATCGGTTTTTGAACCAAATCTAGGCCACAGGGTTATCTCATCTTTGGAAGAAATTAAATTTTCAGGGCTATTCTCTAATAAAGTGAGATCATGAATTCTACGACCTGAAGCCAGCAAGAGAATTAAAGCTGTTCGCCTTGCGATTTCGAATAAGGAACCTGAATTTGTTGAAGTCCTTAACCAGTTAAATAAAATTGCAGTGTCCCATATAGGTAGTTTTGGTGCTGCTGGTTTAGCAAGTGAAATAGCCTTTAGAACTTGGTGTACAAAGAAATTTTTTGTAATCTCTATGTCTGATGTAGCACAGTAAGTTGATACAGCTGACTTGTGCAATAGAATAGTTCTATAAGCTAGCTTATCTACTAAAAATAACTTGGCTAAGAATCTAGCAACCTGCTGGCCGTCAGGTGCCCTAGAATTAATGTTGTTGGTCTCACACCACGACAGCCATCTCTTAATCGGAGCATTGTACGTAGTTAAAGTAGATGTCCGCCAGCTACTTTTTAACAAATTCTGTTCTTCTGTGGTCCAGTGAGCGACTTGATCGGCCCACCCCCAATTTTCCAAGCAAGAAGGGACAACTTGTCCACTTGTGCTGGGCAGTTGCCTGTCGCCCAATCTATTAACACCTTCTGTAGGTTCTTTATTGGTATTGGTTCTGCTAAGGCTCTCGCTTTCAGGTCGGGCAGCCAGAAACACTTGGTCCACTCTGGAGCTATTAGAATGTAAGTTCCTTTTGCACTGTTCAAGTGAGCTAATACTCTTGGAATTAAGCTGGGAGGGGGAAATGCCCAGCCTAGCTGAAAGTCCCATTGACGACTGAACGCGTCGCAGAAGATTGCGGAACCGTCTTTGAAATCTAACGTTACGTATCTTGGTACGATAGCCGTATCTTTTGACGCGAACAGGTCTACGTCTGGGACGCCCCACACTTTGAATATCGCCTCCGTGGCTTGGGGTAAAAGATGCCACTCTGGTACTTTGCGGCCCCTTGATAGGCGATCCGCAATTCCGTTTAGCCTCCCCGGGAGGTAAGTGGCTGAGAGAGTTATATTTAACTTCTCTGCAAGTCTTAGAAGCCTGGTCGTCAGTCCTAATAGTGCCAGCGAGTGGGTCCCCCCCTCGTTTCTGAGGTATGCAACCAGAGTCCTGTTGTCTGATTGTACAAGAATATGCGCGCCTCGTAAAGTCGTCCGCCGACTCGTGATGGCCGCCAATACAGCATACATTTCCTTCAGGTTTGAGTGCCAGGGATTTTGATAAGAGGCCCACCTTCCTGAAAGGTAAATATTGTTTAGCTGAGCTCCCCACCCTGAGTCTGCTGCATCCGTTGTCAAAAAATGAGTCACACTTTTTTTGACTATTGGTGTTGAGCTGTGATCCACAACTTCTAACCACCATCTCAGGTCTTGCTGAACAGGTAGAGGGAGATTCTTTCTTTCCCTTGTTCGGTTTTGATTGAACAACTTCAGAAAAAGTTGAGTGTTGCGACAGTGCAAACGACCCCCTGGTATTGCGTAATTTGCAAAGTTCAGCAAACCTAATAAACTCTGAGCTTCTTTTAGAGAACTGTTGCCATTTCTCAAAATTTTGGATATTATTAATATTATATTTCTTATTTTCTTCACAGGAAGTTTTACCCGGTTTCTGTCGGTATTCCATACTAGGCCAAGATATTCTAACTCCTGTGAAGGCTCCAGGACAGACTTCTGATAATTTATGTGCCATCCTAAGGTTTCCAATATTCTCACTGTTTCCGCAACCTGAGAACCTAGTACTGTCCGATCTTGATTGACCAAGAGGAAATCGTCTAAATACACTATTATGCGGAAACCCTGAGCTCGTAGGATCTGCGCAATCCAATTTGTAACTGTGGCAAACATTCTTGGAGCTGATGACAGGCCAAAAGGTAAGGATGTTAGTTGTAAAACTTCGTTGTTGTAAATCACTCGGAGAAACCTCCTGTGTGTTTCGGTTATTGGTAAATGAAAATAGGCCTGGTGAATATCGATCTTCACTAACCAATCGTCTGTCTGTAAGAAATTGACTACATCTGTCTGTGAAATTAATTGGAAACGTTTCACTGACACATATCTGTTTAGACCCCTGAGGTCGAAGATGGGACGTAGCCCTCCGTCTGATTTTTTTACTAAGAACATTCGACAGAGAAAACCTGGATTGAGAACTGCTGGTGTCTCTAATATTCTCTCTTCTTTTAAGTGGAGAATTATGTTGGTCATGTCCTTTGTTTTCTGGGTAACAAACTTTTTTAAAACATGTTTGTTTGGGAATTGAAGGGGAGGTTTCTTTACAAATGGAATTCGAGCACCAGTTATTAACTTTATTATATAATTGTTTGCACCCTGTTGTTGCCACAAATGGGAATAGTTTTTTAGACAACCTCCCTTGAAAATTTTTAATTGGTTGTCAATCTTTACATCTGTTGTTTGGGGAAGTGTTATTGGTTGTAAAGTTTTTACGAAAGGGCTGATTCTTTTTAAATTTAGGGTTTTGTTTCCTGTCTAATTTGTCTCCTCTTTTCTGAGTTTTGTAAGAACCATGATGTTTCTTGTTTTGCACATAAGATGAGTTAAAAGCTCTTTTTTCTTTGATGTAAGCAGGAGTGTTGAGCCATACCTGAGAACCACCTAGTGAAGCTATGATTGGTTGTAAAGTCTCCCGACTAAATAGGTATTCTTGACTTGGAGGAACACCTTGTAGTGTAGCTTTTAAATTTGGGTTTGTAACTTCTCTCAAAATACGATCCCTTCTCACCTCAATACACTCCGCCCTTTTACCACACACAATCTGCATTGCAGTCTCTGAATTCTTATATGTCGGGGACCCTGGACCAAAAATACTAGATATCTTTTCAAACAATGTATTAGTATTCAAATTGTTCGAATTTGCTGCTGCCCAGTCAAGCAAATCTTGTAATCCTGATCTTAAAAGTTGTCTTTGTTCTAAAATATTATTTGACAAGCCTGCTAATAAATGTTCAGTTGAAGCTAAATAATCTTTATTCTTGTTGAAATGGCATAACTCCTCATTAAGTTTAAGACCAACAAACCCAGGATTGGCAATGCAAGACTGTAAAGCACTCTTATAACGAATACCCTTCCAAGAAGGAGACTCAAATTTTTGAAGGTTATTTAACTCTTGTAAACGGTACCTATCAGCTTGTGGAATAACAGTTCTTACATCAATCTCAGTACCAAGTACACCTAAAGAGAGATTATGATTGTCAGATGTTGACGGATTTTTCAAATACTTATAATTCGATGTGGATGGGGCTGGATCATTCTGTTGTTGTTCGTGCATTAACGTACCAGAATTAGATGCCAATAGAGGTAAGTTAGTTAAATAAGAAGATATAAACCCCACTTGCTGAACAAGAGTTTCCACACGAGGGTCCGAACATGTCTGAACTTGTTTGTACTTACGTGTAAGTTTGCGTCTTTTGTTTGGGGGAGGTGATGCTATGCCCTCCTCATCCTCCGAGGATGATGAGGAAGATGACGACGATTCTTCAACTCGTCTCCCAGTCGAATGCTGATCTCCATCCGAAGCATCAGCATTCGATTCTTGCACACCTCCCACACTTACCGGCACGATTTCGTCCGCACTCATATTGTTCACAAGTCACAACACACTCAATAAATACTCAAAAGTTGTCATGTGTTAATTTAATACAGCTTATGCCTGTATTTCCACACTTTTTTCAATTTTTTTCTAACTATGAAAATTTTGCGATCTTTTCGCGGCAAAATTTACAAACGCTATGAGAGTTGACAGGAACCTGTCAAGCGTGACATCACGCTCGCTGGGATAGAAAAGGACAATCTCAATGGGATAGAAAGAGAAAGGTATAAAACCATGGAGAATTCGGTAAGTTTTTGACCATGGATCATCAGATAAAGGTAGATTTACAAACAGCCTCTTCCCCGACACCATGTGTTTCAATAGCACATAATATACATTTATTTCACAAAGTTTTTATTTTATTTCATAGAATACACCCTATTCCACAATAATAAATCAAAATATAACACCTCCCCATACAATTTTTCCATCCCAGAAGCATTACAAAAACACGCCGAAAAAAATCACCCGGCCGACGGCACAAAAAATGGGTATTTTTACACTCGAGTTCTGAGAACTGAGTTGGCCAAGTGGCTTCAAATGCTATTGTATTACATAGTTTGGTACCTAATCTCATCACACACACAGTTTCAGCTGATACTATTGTTTAGTTTACGAACAATGAGCCACAGTACAAACACTTGAAAAAGAGCGATAAAAATACCCTTTCTATATTTTGCTCACAGAACAAGTACTATTGCATTTATTGTAAATGTTATTTCACAGTCGTCATGCCAATGATATTTACTAATTGGAAAACACAACACAAGGGCATGCTGCTATACAAAAACATTACAAAAATCAATCACCAACATCAACAATTTTTACGATAAAACACAAGTAGGTACATGCGACACAGATTAGTAAAACACAATTGACAAAAATGGATAGCGCACCGATGTTGACCCAACTGAACGGAATTATGGAATTAAATAAAAATGACTCTAAAAATTACTCTAAAAATGACTAAATGGAAATAAATGAAAAAAAAAAATATCTCAAAACATCGCAAAAGACGAGAATCTCATGGAAAATAAACAAAAAAAATACAAATTCAGAAGGAAGTTGTCTAGTGATTATTCACTAGTATTATGCATTGCACAAAATTGAATTTGTAAAAAAATTGGAAAAAAAAATGAAAAAAAATAAAAAAAATGGAGGTCATTGGTCTCGGTATCCTTGGAAAATATTCTCATGAATTGTAACTAACGCTTCATCACGTTGCCCAAGTACCGCCAAACCACAGTCACAATGATAGTGTCTACATTTCCATGCTCATCAACAGTTTCCACAAGAAGACACCACCGTCACCGTCTGCTGAGGATTAAAGTGTCCGCAACGGACAATGTAATCATGAGCGGACTGTGACAGTGTCGTCTTCTTGTGGAAACTGTGGATGAGAATGGAACCGTGGGCTCTATCTATCACTTTGACTGTGTTTTGGCGGTCACTGGAAAACTTGAGTAAGCGATAGTTAGAATTCATGGGAATCTTGTCCAAGGTACCGTGAATGAAAACAAATGAAGTTGAGGAAACAAAGCTGCTAACAAAGGCATAACAGCCGACACCCGCATCCGAAAAACCACTGGATAACGCTACACCGTATGTGCTGGGAACGGTGAAAGGTCTGGACTACAAAACATAACATTGTGGATGAACAAGAACGACAAAAATACGCTGCCCATGAATCGAACGAAGCTCTGGTACAAGAAATATATATACAATATATAGATACTATTGAGGACATACATAAATTACTATACTACATAAATTATCTTTGTTGTGTATGAAGGGTCAGGAAGCAGGGTTCAAGACATGCGGTGCGGTCACACCCCACACAGAACGTTTGAACCTGCTTGCGACACACCGCACATACCCGCCTCTTCCTCCGGTCTTCTCTATCCGTTTTCGGAAAGTAGGACAGGCGGTGTATCACATCGTAGGCAAGGCTCTGTGGGAGTGGGGCCGCCCGCTCGACGCCATGCTTGGCTAAAATTGTGTTAATCAATTGTATACGGAAACTTCGATGCGAGTGGGAAGGAGCAGCCGCAGCCTGGGTGTTGGATCGATGAATAATGAAGGAATTTAATACCGAGACGTTCAAGAGCCTCCTGAAGAATTTCTTGTACCAAACCTTCGTTCTCTTCCGCTCAATCGGATACATAGACAGCATCTGATCCTTCTTGTCCACCCCACCCATCATGATATTGTAGTCATGTATCAGGATGGGTTTGGTGGCTCCTCGGGTATCCTGGACGGCGTTGCCATGGTATGTAGAAAGCATAGCCATGCGAGAGTTATCTTTCCATACCATGACATCGACGTCCCCCGAGGTCAGGCCAGATAGCTGTCCACGTCTCATATGCCTGGTGGTAAGATTGTGTAGGGCTTCCGGAAGAAACGAACGATTCGTCCGGAGAGTCCCTACACAATCAAACCCTAAACACTTGAGCCGACGAGCGAGGGCTGGCGAATTGTAGAAATTGTCCATCCACAGTGTATACCCTTTGTGTTCCAAACCTTCCGTAAGCCGCAACACAATAGCCGGTGTAGACTTATCCAACGGATTTTCCGGCTCCGGTTGTCGGCCTTGCGCCTTATGGCTGTGAACCTCAAACCGGTATAGGTAACCGGTCTGAGATTCACAGAGCTCATAGGTTTTTATGCCTTTGGAAGCAGCTTTGAGGCGGATCGTCTGGGAGATGTCCAACCAGCCTTTCCACATCACAAGACTCTCGTCAAGAGCGATGTTTTGAGACATATTGTACAAAGAAGAAAACTTCTCGTTCAGATGGATCAACAACTTGCGGATTTTAAATAAGCGGGCCTCGGAGGCGTCCAGGTTTAGCGCAAGCATGTCGGTGTTGTCTTGAAAATGTAAATACCTGCTCAATAAAGCAAAACACGACATCGACATGCGTACGCTAAAGCCTGGAGTGTTAAATACGTCGGCAGCTTGGGACCAGTACTCCTCCAGGCGTGACTTCACGACAACCCCCATCGCCAGAATGAGAGCAAAGTAAACATATAGCTCATCCACCGTGGTGTCGTGCCAGCGGCGGATGCGACTTCCGGGACGGAGGTTGCCGAGAGCCACCCTCTGGGCCTTCACCTGCGCGGCGTATTTGTTTGTCTCCGAAGCAATGTCTTCCATAAATTGTCTGTCCCATATAGCAACGAAAATGCTATACGGGTCGACATCAGGAATTGTTGCACCGACATTATTTTGGGAAAAGGTTTCCCTCCTCGATGCAGGCGGCATCGGGGGGTTCGGAAAGTCTTTCCAATCAAACCTAAGAAAACCCCAAGGCTGCTCCGTTTCAAACAGGTCAGGATCTGCAACACCCTCGGGGTCTGCAGAACCCTCGGGGACTGCAGCATCCGCAGATGCTGCTGACCCTGCTGCTGGAACCGGAGCAGCCCTGGGGGCAGCTCCATCACCGGGTACCTCCACGTCGTCTTCATCGTCATCATCATCCCAGGGAACCATGGTGCGAAACTCCCTGGGAATATGCGTCGGCATCGACTCCTCATTGCCGCTATCGTCAGAATCATCGTCGCTGCCTGTAGACAATGATAGTATGGTTTTAATTCCGTAGTGGAAACCAGAAGATTGCCCCACAGCCCGAAACCAGACACAAATCAGCAGATAGTTATTATCACTAGGTACTTACCAACGTGGAGGAGCTTGGCGATGTCGACTTCACGAAGATTCTGACGAGGGCGATACTGAGGAGGCGGTGGCCGCATGTTGGACGATGTAGACGGCGTGGCTGTCGGCGTGCCAACCTGGCTGCATTCGTAGAATCTGGAAACAAAAGAAGTGTTGAAGTACCTGCATCTATGGGTGATGAATAAAAAAAGTCCGTAAGTGAGCTACTTACACGGCCGGCGAAGGCACCGACATTGCCGGTGATGGAACTGCTTGGGCGGGTGGCGGCGGGGCCGCTTCGTCTTCAGAGCTATCCCTGGAACAAAAGCAACGCTGTAGTACCTATTTAGAAATAAAATGAACAGAAAAGACCGTTGGCGAGCTACTTACATTGCCGCGTAGATGGCTGCAATATCACCAGCTGCACCTGGTGGTGGTGGAGACGCCAGACGCCGTGGAGGCGACTCGCCTGGCGCATCCTCATCCCTGGAACAAAAGGAGTGTTGTAGTACCTATATCTCTATAAATGTAATGATCAGAAAAGACCGTTAGCGAGCGACTTACATGGCGACGATGTCGTCGTCACCACCACCACCAAGTGCAACTGGTGGTGGTGTTACGGCGTGTGGCGGTGGAGGTGGGCGTGCAGCACCCCGAACTAACCTGGATGGATATTTTAAAACAAAAGTTAAAACTTGTAGTATTACAACATGCTGCACAAGTAAAACTACTTACGGTTGCCAGGCCCGCCGCTGCATGGCGTGGAGGGGCTTCTCCAACGCCACCCCTTGCGGCAGCTCATCTAGGTGGTACAGCGTCAGTCTGAAATTCAAAACGATTCCATTGTAATACTTGAATTGTGAAGAGTATTGAAAAAAAGGGATTAGTATAGAAAATAAAGCGTTAAAAAGCGAAACTCACTCGTCGATCGATTGCGGCCCAGGCCGCTCCCGGCCTAGGCCGGAGATGCCGCGCTGCACGCCGCGCCCGCCACGCTGCCCACCACGAGCACGAGCACCGCCGCGAGCACCGCCACGCTCAGCGTGCACCATCACCACCTCAGTGACGACGGGCGCTGGTGACGGTGACCGCGACAGCGGGCTGAAGTCGGGGTCCTCCTCGACCGCTTGACGCCCTCTCCCACGCCCACGCCCACGCCCGCCGCGAGCTGCGTCACGAGCACCGCCGCGAGCACGCTTGGGCGCCCTACCACCGCGCCCAGTCGGCGTTTCGGCGGGGCTGGAGTCGGCGGAGCTGGAGTCGGGCGAAGGCTCGACCGGTCGCCTACGCCGGCGAGAGGCAGCCGGCACGAGCGGGGCTGGGGGCGGTGAAGGGGGCCTGGCGTCGACGGCACGGGGCGGGCCAGCCGTCACCGTCACCGGCTCGAGCGGTGGCGAGGTGACCGAGTCAGCCCGGGAGAGCAGCCGACTCCCTCGGCGCGGGCCAGCCGTCACCGTCACCGGCTCGAGCGGTGGCGAGGTGACCGACTCAGCCCGGGAGAGCAACCGACTCCCTCGGCGCGGGCCAGCCGTCACCGTCACCGGCTCGAGCGGTGGCGAGGCGACCGACGCCACCGAGGGGGGCCGGGAACACGGGCTCCCCGAATGCAGCCGGCTGCTGCGTCGTCCTGTCACTGGCGCTAGCGGTGGTGAGGGTGGCGGGGCCATAGGGGCTTCCACGCTTCCTCTCACCCGCACACCTCTTAAACCGCGTGCACCGCGCGCACCGCCGCGCGTGCGCGGTCCTTTTGGTGCACTAAACCCATGCAAAAAAAAAAGCACATGCAGGATGCACACAAACACAGGCAATGCACACAGAAATAGGCAAAAAATGAGAAAGCAACCACCAAAAAAAAATCAACAACACATGAACAACATGAAACTTAACCTCCCCCATTTTTAAGTCGGTTAATAATAGTAAGAAAAAGTTAAAACTAAAAACCTATAAAATTTTACCACCAAAAAACCCACCAACAACACATGAACAACATAAAACTTAACCTCCCCCATTTTTAAGTCGGTTAAATTAGTAAGAAAAAGTTATAACTAAAAAACCTATAAAATTTTACCACCAAAAAACCCACCAACAACACATGAACAACATAAAACTTAAACTATTCTGCAGGAAAGATAATCTTGAAAAATACATATATCGGGCTCCTTTACGAGCACCTGAACCAGAAGGAGTTGTTTTTCTTTTTTGTATTCTTTATTGTAGCAATCTCGTATGTTTTTCCATTTTTTTTGGAACACAACTCCAAAAAAAATGGAAAAACATACGAGATTACCTTACATAGACCTAAAAATAATAACATTATTAATAATATTCTTGTTTCAGATATCTTGGTACGGGTTGTTCATTTGGAGAACTAAGCTACAATTATCGCCTAGGAAAATCGACGATTACTGGAATTGTCCGCGAAGTATGTAAATCATTGTGGAATAAGTTGGTAAACATAGTCATGCCCGAAGCGACTGAAGATATCTGGAAGACAATAGCACGAGACTTTGAGAGATATGCAAATTTTCCAAATTGCATTGGTGCTATAGACGGCAAGCATATCCGAGTTATAAAGCCTGTTGATTCGGGTTCTTTGTATCATAACTATAAACATTACTTTTCCATAGTGCTCTTAGCACTTTGCGACGCCAACTATTGCTTTACTTATGTTGATATTGGGGCTTATGGCAAAAGCAGTGATTCTGCTATATTTAAAAATTCGGTTTTTTATAAACGCCTGATAGAAAAATCATTAAACATACCAACACCTAAAGCAATATCTAATGTAGACCTAACACCAATGCCTTATGTTATAGTTGGAGATGAAGCCTTCGGCTTAGCAGAAAATTTAATGCGCCCATATTCAGGCAAATGTTTACCATTTGAAAAAAGGATTTTTAACTATAGGTTATCGAGAGCCCGACGTAATATTGAGTGCACTTTTGGTATTTTGGCGAACAAATGGCGCATCTTTCATAGGCCTATAAATGTAAACATAGATTTTGCCGAAGATATAATAAAAGCTTCTTGTGTTCTACATAACTATGTGCGGACTAGAGATGGTCTAAAATTTAAAGATACTTTATATAATGCACCCATGACTAATCTCAATACCTTGCATGCGGGAAGAGGGACACCGTCATCTTTGAATATCAGAGATAAATTCGCTCATTACTTTGTGAACGATGGGCGTGTTCCATGGCAAGACACAAAGATATAGCTGCAACTAACATACCGTACTTGTAATGTTTAGGTACATAACTAAATGTAAACAAACGAAATATGGTAATACCGTTGTGACTGTACGAGCATCGCCACATGATATAACTTGTTTTAGTTTTTACCTGAACAAGCAGACGCTAATTCACCGATTATTTATGTACATTCGCTGACTAGGCTATTACGCCCGCCACAACGCACACTACTGTCGGATATATCAAAACTGTATGATCCACTTGGCTGGGTATCACCAGTTACAGTGAAAGCCAAGCTAATCTTTCAACATGCATGGTCGACAACAACGAGCTGGGATGATCAACTCCCAACAAATATACAGCAAGAATGGGAGCAATTCCGCAATCAGCTCGCGCACATTCACGACATATCCATACCTCGCTGGGTCGGCTACACTCAACAACCCTTCGAACTACATGGCTTCTGTGATGCATCTGAAAGAGCCTACGGATGCGTCATATATTGTAAGTCCACGGACAAAGAAGGTCAACAGGTGATCAGGCTAGTAGCAGCTAAAACAAAATTAGCCCCACAGAAAAACCCAATTTCCTTGCCACGACTGGAGTTATGTGGTGCAGTACTGCTAGCACGACTGATCGAAAAAGTGGAAACCTCGATAAACTCACAGACAGTCACCATACATTGCTGGACAGACTCCATGGTGGTACTTGGCTGGCTAAATGGTGACGTGGGTCGCTGGAAGAGTTTCGTAGCCAACAGAGTCACACAGATAACGAAAATAACTCCATCCAACTCCTGGAAACATGTCAAGTCCGAAGATAACCCTGCGGACTGCGCAAGCAGAGGAATCTCACCATCAGACTTAATAGGTCACGAACTCTGGTGGAAAGGCCCTTCTTGGCTTCAAAACAACAACATACTCCTACAAGGTATTTTTACAACGAACGAAGAGAAAAGGAAACGAGGTCAAACTTGCGCAATACAAGCAAAACACGCGCCACTCATCGAGCAACTACTGCAAAAATACAGCTCAATGACTTATGCAACCCGAGTCATCAGCTGGCTTATACGATTTATAAATAACTCGCGTGACGCAACAAGAGCCAACCGTAGGTCGCACTTAACTACAGAAGACATAGTGCAAACTCAGAACCTGCTTGTGAAAACTGTACAGAACAATACCTTTGGCGATGAAATAGCGCACCTACACAAACATAACAAGGTACGGGCCACAAGCAAACTGTTGAGTCTGAGCCCAATGCTAGACGACCACGGCATCCTTCGAGTGAGAGGAAGACTTGAACATGCCAAGTTAAACGACTCACAAAAACATCCAATAATTTTACCAAACAACCACAAGCTATCAGAACTCTTGATTGACCAAGCCCACATGAATACTCTCCACGGCGGTGCCAGGCTTACATTGGGACACCTTCGTAACAAGTATTGGATACTAGGCGGCATGAAAACAATCAAGAAGCAACTAAACAAATGTGTCACCTGTCATCGCTATAAAACGCAACGCAGCAATCAACAAATGGCAGACTTACCAACACCTCGAGTTACACCTTCACGGCCATTCACACACACAGGCGTGGATTTCACGGGGCACGTTGAAATAAAGGCTAACAAAGGTCGCGGCATTAAAACAGTTAAGGCCTACATCGCGATCTTCATTTGCCTATGCACAAAAGCCATCCATCTTGAACTGGTGTCCGACCTCAGCACTGCAACATTCCTCGCAGCATTGAAGCGGCTATGCTCTCGAAGAGGAACGCCGAAACATATCTATAGTGACAACGGAACGAACTTTGTCGGAGCAGCAAGAGCACTAGCCAAAGAACGCCAGGAGGCAATGCAACTTCTCGTCAACGACGACCTGATCAACAGCACTTCCGAGAGTGGCATTGAATGGCACTTTAACGCACCATCTTGGCCAACAGCGGGAGGATTATGGGAAGCTGCAGTAAAGAGCATGAAACACCACCTTAAACGCGTGCTTGGTGAACAAAAGCTTACGTACGAAGAGTTTACTACCTTGCTAGTACAAATTGAAGCCTGTCTCAACTCGAGGCCATTAGTCGCTCTAACAAATGACCTCGACGACATCGATTACCTGACACCAGGCCACTTTTTAGTCGGTGGACCGGTACTGGCACCTCCGATGACATCAGAGGGCGATAACAGCCAGTTAACGTTACGATGGCGCTTGACAGAAAACATGTACAAGGAATTTTGGAAGAAATGGTCCAACGATTACCTACAAACGTTACAATTACGAGGAAAATGGCAAACCCCAAAACACAACATTGCAGTGGATGATGTCGTCCTTATAAAGGAAGAACAAGTAGCTCCAGCCCGATGGTTATTAGGGCGAGTTATAGAGACGCACCCTGGACCAGATAATTTAGTACGAGTCGTCACGCTCAAAACTAAATCCAACATAATGAAGAGACCCGTAACAAAATTGTCCCGGTTACCCATTGAAACAGGGAATAATACCGAAAACAAATCAATGCAACCCTCGGACAATAAACAACCAGAGGCGACTTCCTCAACATTACAACGACAACGTCGGATGAGCTCTAAACAGGAACGGAAGGGTGTTTCCAGCTGTAACGTCCTCAAGTACCTAAGCACGTCACTAGTACTCATGGTTACGTGTGTGACACCGTCCACACAACAACTCGTCAATGTAACAGCCCTAGACCCTACCCGTCTTGTATACTTTGATAAAGCCGCCGACTTACAGATAATACAAGATGAATGGAGACTGGTGGTGTACTACAATATGTCGACTTACTAGAAAAGCGTTTCTGCCGTTGAACAATACGTCCAGCAACTACACGGACTTTGTCAACGAAATATAGCCTACTTGACTATATCCACACAACTCGAACACGAACTAAACGAGCTCAAACACTACAACGAAGTACTACAATCAGACTACTACTACTTCATTTGAAAAATGCTCGAAATGTCTGCATAAAGCAGCCGAAGTTTGTTTATATTTATTTAAGTACCTAAAGTATACGGAGAGTATAATATACGCTTCATAACAATAATTATAACATAATTCTGTCAATTATTTTTTGGTGAATAAACCTACTTACTTAAAATATTCTTTTTTTCCACCGTGTCTTCGCAATTTCCAAATATCTCCACCAACTCTTGCCAAGCTCGGTTCTTGATAATTTTATTTGAGTAATCATCACACTGAATGTCCCATATTGCAGGTCTCTTCTCCACCTCATCAATAAATAGTTCAGTGTCGAAACGATCCATGGCGAACTCACGAACAGTGACGTGCTCACCGCGCGGTATCCGCAACGCAACTGAACGCGAAGTAAAGACTCCATAGTAATAGAAACGCGCGGGAGCAGCGCGATTCTATTTTCTGGCGGTTGGGTTGCGGTAACCGCGCGGCTTGATTAACCGCGCGGTTATGTCTGAACGATTACTAACTCATATAAATAAGACCCGCGCGATTTCCATGCGATTCTATAATCGCGCGGTTCCCGCCGTGTCTGAACGAGCGCTAAGTGTCTAAACACACTATGCCGAACGTACGCGACCGAAGTTCCGCGGCTGGTTTTACGTTTCAACGTATTCGGCTGATATGACACACCATAAGTGCCGAACTTACGCGGCAGAAATTCAGTTGCGCAATTTTGTGTGTATATTCAGTGTTTCGAGCGCTGTCGTGGCGTCGTGTCGTGTTATCTAAACAGCCGGACAGACAAATGCAAAATAAAGTGATCCTGTTAGGGTTCCGTTATTACTTTTGAGGTGCGAAACCCGAAAAATGGACTATTTTACAGTAATAGCAATTGCAGAGGCTTTAGAAGAGGACAAATACAAGAAAGAATATTGGGTGCACCCATTGAATTCTACGAGACTACAAGATGGCCAGTTTCAACGTTATGCAAAATACAGAGCCTATCCCGTTCATTTTTAGGGTTCCGTAGCCAAATGGCAAAAAACGGAACCCTTATAGATTCGTCATGTCTGTCTGTCTGTCTGTCTGTCTGTCTGTCCGTCCGTATGTCACAGCCACTTTTTCCCGAAACTATAAGAACTATGCTGTTGAAACTTGGTAAGTAGATGTATTCTGTGAACCGCATTAAGATTTTCACACAAAAATAAAAATAAAACAATAAATTTTGGGGGTTCCCATACTTGAAACTAAAACTAAAAATATTTTTTTTCATCAAACCCATACGTGTGGGGTATCTATGGATAGGTCTTCAAAAATGATATAGGTTTCTTATATAATTTTTTTCTAAACTGAATAGTTTGCGCGAGAGACTCGTCCAAAGTGGTAAAATGTGTGTCCCCCCCCCTGTAACTTCTAAAATAAGAGAATCATAAAACTGAATAAAAAATATAATGTACATTACTATGTAAACTGCCAGCGAAAATTGTTTTGAACGAGGTCTAGTCAGTAGTTTTTTTTTAATACGTCATAAATCGTAAACCGGAATTTACCAAGTACGGAACCCTTCGTGCGCGAGTCCGACTCGCACTTGGCCGGTTTTTTTTAAGTATTTTCGCATGACAATACAATCTTTCGACGAACTGTTATTTCTCATCAGTAACAACATTTTGAAAAAAGATACTACATTCAGAGATTTTGCAAATATTCATTTATTTATAAGTATACACTTATACATTATACTTCAATCAATCATCGATCATCATTAAATGTTGAATCAAGTTTTCTCCGCTAATTTTACACCATTCAGCCTCTTATTAACTATGATCAACTTGTTTATTGCTCGCATTATCTCCTTATTGTTTATGGTTCACTTTCAGGGTTGTTATTAGGCAATAAGCCTGACTGGGTGCCAATATTCTGAGTTTGTAATATCTCTTCAAGGTCGTCACTTGAATAATGGGTATGTGCGGGTGTGTCGACATTATCGTAATCTTGAGTACGAGTCCTATAACCATAATTGTTATCTGAATTGTTGTTGGAGCCAATGCTTGAAGGATTATACCTGTATTGATTATATTGCACCGTTGATGATCTTGGTAGATATTCATATGTACTGGTAGATGGAGCTGATGGTATAGGTTTGCTATACTTCATCCTTTTTATTGCACTCATAATTTCAAATTTGAAGTAGAATTTTTCACTGTCTGACATTTTTTTTCATATCGGGTAATAAGGATAGCAAAAAATTTTTGTCGTGATCATTTTCTTCATTGACTGACATTCTATTTAATATAGATTTTTGAAATGGTGTTAACTTCTTATTATTACGCTCGGAATTGGTTAGTGTGTTCGACGGTAGCAATGGTGGAGTATTTAGTCGCGGTGGACTAGTAGTTGGTGGTAGCGAATCACAACTGGTACTATTTTCATCTTCGGGTAAACTGAGATTGCTATCAGTATTTCGATGTTCTATAGTGATATCCAAAAAAGATAAAATCTGAAAATATGAAGTGTTTCTCTTCTTGGCTGGCGCGGCACTACCACTCTAAACTGTCTTTTTCCTTTTCTCTTACGTAGTAATCCCTTAAATGTTTCCATTTTTTTTGTAAGTCATCAACTGAAATACTTACACTAACAGAATATTATTGTTGTTCACAGGTACTTGTCAACTGGAATGACCTTCCAAAGTTTATCAAAGGATTTTTTAATAGGCCGATCAACAATTGCTCGTATAGTTAAAGAAACATGTGTTGTAATTTGGAAGATATTACAACCAATTGAAATGCCAGAACCTACAGAAGAAATGTGGCTCGACATTGCAGAAACTTTTTTTTCTACAACAAACCAAATTGCATTGGTGCCCTAGACGGCAAGCACGTGCGGATTGTGTGCCCAGCACTATCCGGTTCTCGTTTTTTTAATTATATTTTTTTTTTCTCCGTTGTATTGTTGGCTCTTGCTGATGCCAATTTAAATTTTACTATGATTGATGTATGTGCTTACGGCAGGGAGGGGGACAGTGACATTTTCAAAAGATCAATATTAGGAATCCGATTGAGAAGAGAAACATTAAATTTACCAGTTAATAGAGAACTACCTAACACAAATGAACCAAGGCTTCCATTTGTAATAGTAGGCGATGAGGCATTTGCTCTTGACAAACATTTAATGAGACCAATGTAATAATTTAACCAGAGAAAACCGGCCAAGTGCGAGTCGGACTCGCGCACGAAGGGTTCCGTACTTGGCAAATTGCGGTTTACGATTTATGACGTATTAAAAAAAAAACTACTTACTAGATCTCGTTCAAACCAATTTTCGCTGGTAGTTTACATGGTAATGTACATCATATATTTTTTTTAGTTCTATCATTCTCTTATTTTAGAAGTTACAGGGGGGGGGGACACACATTTTACCACTTTGGAAGTGTCTCTCGCGCAAACTGTTCAGTTTAGAAAAAAATTATATTAGAAACCTCAATATCATTTTTGAAGACATATCTATAGATACCCCACACGTATGGGTTTGATGGAAAAAAAAATTAGTTTCAGTTTCAAGTATGGGGACCCCCAAAATTTATTGTTTTTTTTCTATTTTTGAGTGAAAATCTTAATGCGGTTCACAGAATACATCTACTTACCAAGTTTCAACAGCATAGTTCTTATAGTTTCGGAAAAAAGTGGCTGTGACATACGGACGGACAGACAGGCAGACAGACAGACAGACAGACAGACAGACAGACAGACATGACGAATCTATAAGGGTTCCGTTTTTTGCCATTTGGCTACGGAACCCTAAAAACGTACTGTTACATGAGGTTATTACAAAAAATATGATACATGGTCCATGTGGAATATTAAATCCCAACTCTCCGTGTATGGTTGAAGGAAAATGTTCAAAACGCTACCCAAGACAATTTTAGTAGCAGAAACTTACTGGAAATGATGGATATCCACTTTATCGCCGCCGATCCATTGATGACAATGGAAAGTCAACAATAGTCAAAGTAAATCGACAGGACATTGAAGTTGATACGATTTTAACTTTCACCTATGGAA